>MU682287.1:109865-153847 GCA_026770625.1 Nicotiana glauca
GGGCTCGTTCCTCTGCATTTTTAGTCAACTGTCTTTGAACCCCAGCTAGTTCCTTTTCTGCTTTGTTGAGGTCAAAACTGTAATCATTTACTTTTTGCCTTAAATTGTCTATTTGCATCTTTGGCATTCCTAACAGGGTTTTCCGCTGCTATCTTCATTTTCTTGATTTAGGCTCGTAAGGCTTCATTTTCTTTGGCCAATTTATTTTTCTCGCCCTCATCAGCCGCAGCTTGCACACTATTTTCAAACTTAAGATCTTGGACTTGTTTTTCCAGCTCGCTTATTTTTGCCCCGTACTCATTTTCTTTGGCTAACCAAGCCCTCTGCTCTTGTGATGATTCAGCAAATTCCTGGAAATGAGGCCTTTTGGCCGGCCTTCAGAATGAAACATCCCTTCTATACCAAGTCTGATAATCGGGTGATACCTCTCCTTTAGCTCGATCCCGAACACAAGTATTTGCCGCCAAATATTGAATTCGCTCCAGACTTGGCGGACTTTAGCTTTAGGAAACTGGCCATCAGGGCCAATCTCGACCACTTGCAAACTAAGATCATCATCCTTAGGTACTATCTGGCATCTCCCAAGCTGTCTCAACACTCGATACGGGGCGTAAGGCTGAATGGTTCTAAGACCCATTAGGAGGAAATGTGGTCGGGCTGCCAGCATATATACGATTTCATCAACGGGCAACCATCCAAACGTCCACTCTATTTGGTTAGCAGTGAGGGATCGAAAATATGCTGTCCAACCCGCGAATCCTTCTGGCAAATTGACCCCTTTAATCCTTGGGGGAATCTCTTCTATGCATGTTTTTTCCGGAGACCCGTAGCTCAAGAACTGAGGACGATGAAACAGATGCTCGATCACCCATATTTGTAACAGTAGACTGCACCCCTCGAAGAAAGCTTCCCCGGCCTTGCAAGCTGTAAGAGCACGGAAGATGTCGGCTAATATCATAGGTGCAAGAGTACTTTTAGCTTGAGTAATTAATGTGCTGACGACCCCAGCTATTTTTATGTCAATATTCCCGTCCTTCCTTGGAAATACAAGAAGTCCCAGAAAAACTACCATAAAAGCGAAACGTCGATGCTCCTCCCACTTTTGGCGATTTCCTTTGCTACATATCTTGCTTTTTGGATTGTTAAACCCCCCGATATGTCCATAGCGATGATATATGAAATTTAGAGTACAAAATCTATTTGCCAGATCTGTGTTATGGACGATTCTAAATATCTTCAAAGAGTCTAGAAATCTGTGCACAGCTACAACTCTCTGGGCAACCAAATACGTATGCCTTAAAGGGACTCATCTTTCCCAATGTAGCTGGTTATTTCCTCTAATGTCGGGGTAAGCTCGAAGTCCGAAAAGTGAAACACATTATGCGCTGGGTCCCAACATGTAGTCAATGCTCTGATAATATCTTCCCGAGGCACAATATCTAGCAAACCAGTGAGCCCTTTCAAGTGTTTATTGACTTCATCTTGCCCTTCTTCGCCTAAATCGTTCCACCATAGACGTAACTCCAAAGGGATTTTATGCAAAAATGGTTCATTTTGAGTCGTGCTCATACTGCACATTTGTTAAGGTGATTTAATCACTTATTTATGACCTAAAAGAAAAAGATAGGACATTTTTTTTCAATTCTAATTTCCAAAAATAAAGCCCAGTTTTGCCGATACGGCCTTTCAGCACTTTGAGGAGAAGATTTTAAGGTTGTGTCCGCTAATCATTGGGAAATGACTTAGGGTGGCCGTTTTTACACAAACAACCTTCCGGCGCCCTTTTGGGGACATTTGGATATTTTGGCAAAACGGTATCACCTAATTTATTTATGACAAAAAATAAAAATTGACATTTTTTGGCTATTTTTTGCAAAAGGGGTGGTTGGACCCGATGAGGGTTGCCTACGTATCTCATAACCAGTGAGAATCAAACCAGCGTAGTTCGGGCAAATTAACGAACTATTTTAAAAAAAAACTTTTTTTTTTCATTTTCATTTTTGGCATTTCATAAGCAAATAACAAAACTACTTTCAAAAGCAAGACTTTTTTTGCATTTCATAAACAAATAAAATAAACTAAAAACAAACTATTTTAAAAAAAAACAAGACACCTTTTCATTTTCATTTTTCTGCGAACAATTTCCAAAAATAAAGACTCTTTTTTCTATTTTTCCTTCGCTTTTAGTAAAACAAACTATTAAAAACAAAACACTTCCATTTTTTTATTTTTTCGAAATTTCGGCAGAGTTTCGATAGCATTTGGGCATCGATTTTTCTAAACAATTAATTCTTTACACTGCTATTTCTCTCTTTTTTCTCTTTTTCTCAATTTTGCAAAATTTTTCGATATTCAAAAGTCGGTCAGCATGCGGGCCCGAGACAAATAAATGCAACACGTAAAATGCATCATGGTGGTCGTTTCATTTCTGGTTACCTGTCCTAGACGGACCCAACCCCTGTGTTGAGTCCCCTAAGTCATATGCACGTGATGCAAATAAACGCTCCTACTAGGGATCCGGCATGAAGTCAAGTTATTCTAGGTTCAAAACCTGGGTATGTGTTCTAGACTGTGTACCTGAGCGGACAACTCGAGTCGAGGAGGGGGCTACGTACCGGGAACCAAAAGGCCATCCGGCTTAGTAACTTGTCCGGCCTCTTTCTTATTTTAAGGTATTGACAGTAACAGAATAGGCAGTCCAGTAAGCACATCCCCGGAGGTAAGAAGAGAAGGGTTTCGACACAGTTTATATACAGTTCAGATAATATCAAAGCGGTAAATATTTAGCACATTAAGCATGAAATATGTAGGAAAATCAGATATAACCAAATACAATAATTATTCCGAGCTCGAATTCTGAACCCCGAACCGAAGTTCTGGGTTTGTTTCCCCAGCAGAGTCGTCAGAGCTGTCACACCTCCTTTTTTACCTATACCCGCGAGGGCGTAAAAGGGAGTTTTTCCAATTAAAGGACAATCGGAACGGGATTTATTAAGATTCAGAGTCGCCACTTGGGAGATTAATGGTGTCCCGAGTCACCGGTTGAATCCCGAACCGAGGAAATTATGACTCTGTTAACAGTCCGTGAATCAGAAATCTGAGTAAGGAATTCTGTTAACCCGGGAGAAAGTGTCAGGCATTCCCGGATTTCGTGGTTCTAGTACGGTCGCTCAACTTTTGTATTTGATTTTATCTGATTTCAAAAACATGTTCTAACCTATGTGCCTTTTATTAATATCCCGCTTTTATTATATATTTATTTTTAAATAAGAATTGCAACGTCGTGAAAACGTATCTCGAACCACGTCGCACCAGTGCACCCGTGGCTTTTGACATATTTCGACTTCGTTGAGATTTAGATTTGGGTCACATAAATGTGCACCCGTATTTAGGAATTTAATTTTATTAAAAGCGCGTCAAAGGTGTCTAACGTGTTGTTATCTTTAGGGAAAGCCGTGAAATTCGCTAAGCGGCTCGTTCCGAATACTAGTATTTTTGAATTAAGTAATTGATGAGGGCCTCGCAAGTTGTATTTTTAGTTTGGCGAGGCTCGTCTCATTTTATTATTAAATTTATTAATTGTCTCTAAAAGTCAATTAATTCATAAATATGAATTGGAGCCTTGAATTCAAGTCCGAATTCAAACAAAAGGAGGAACCCTTTTAGCTTGAACCCGCTACCTAATTCAAAAACTCAAATTTAGATCTATGAATTAATTTCCTATATTCCTAATTATTTATTTTTATTTGGTAGCGAATGAGTTTCAGCAACAAATGGGACATGGAAGGTTTGGCCCATAACCAAAATATTATACTGTACAGGCATCAAATTATCACCAACGCCAACCAAGATAAGCCCAATGAAAAGAAATCGTGCCGTGTATCTGGGCCATCTAACGTTTAGCCAAAGCCCAAACAAGGAAAGAGTCCGAATCGGACCTGACCCGCGCCCAAACCACATCAGAACAACAGATTTAACCAATGAATTGCTTAAAGCTATTTTAATTGCATTTGCTAATTTGCACAATGTTGAACAAATTATATTTATTCAAGTTAATAAGTTGTGGATCAATTTTGCTTAGCTTCGTGATCAGATCATCATTGCATCTATTTTGCTTATTAGTGAGTTCCTAAATCACATAAAATGTTCATCAATTAACAAATTGTACAGACTTAACACGAAGTGCAAATATTCCGATTTAGTATCGAATTAACTCAATGAAATTGCAACTCTTATAAATGACATACTCATATGACCTGCATCAGCCTAGTTATACTATTCATATGCAGTGTTCATGTATCAAAAATGATCTACAATTTACTTCAGATGTCTTAACATTGTCAAAATAGCCTAATCTAATCTCAATTATACAGTCCAAAGTTTATACTTAACTTCTAATAAACTATCAATACATGATAAACAACTATTCAATCCAGAATTTATGTAGCGTCTGTTTATACATGATAATCCAAACAACATGTTTCAGGATCAACCAGGTGATAGATTTATTCCATTTCAACTTCAATGTTATAGCAAAATGGATTTGAACATGTAACTGGAAAATGAGTAAGATGAGGAAAAACGTGAGTCAGCTACAACATATATTTCAGCACACAACAGCAGGAAATTTGGCCCAGAAGTGACTTAATATTTCTAGAATCACAGCACAGCAAATGACAATACTTAATTTGATCCAAAGTAACTCGATTGGATTCAAAACCACTGGAAATCAACACATAATGAGCCCTTGAAGCTCCAGCCGATATTAGCTAATCTAGAAAAGTGCAATTTAGTCCTAAAAATGGAAATTAAGCTCGAATTTTCAATGAAACAGTAACTTTGGTTTTTTTTTTTTTTTTTTTTTTTTTTTTTTTTTTTTTTTTTACTGATTTTCTTTTGTTTTTGAGTTTTTGGAGGGTTTAAATTTCAAATTGAGATCTGGAATGGCAGAGAATATTTGGGGGGAAACTTGGAGGCCAAAAACTTGTGAAACAAGTAAGGGACATGCCCTTTTATAGATATAATTGGAGGAAATTTCAGATTTTCCCCTTTTACACATTAGTCCCTATTTATTTCTATTATGTACCCCTCATTTAAGACTTGTTATACAAGTAACTACACCTATTTTATTGAAATCTATACTAAAGCCCAATCTAGAAGATTCTATACCCATTATAATTCATATACTACCCTCACTTCATTTCGCTATTTACCAAATCTGATTAAACTACCATTTTCCATGCCTATATTACCCCTAAAACCCCCAGGAATTACTGTATTACCCCAGCCCTCAATTATTTTTCTATCAGTTAAATCCCCAATCTTTGGTTACATTTTTATTATGGTAAATGCAAGACTAGAGTACTCAGCTATACCCAAACAACTGAATTGATTGAAACTAACTGAAATGACTAAACTAAAAATAAAACTATTAACAATTACACTAAACTAATTAAACAGATCAATCAACAAACACTGGCTAACAAGGTAATTATCTAAACATTGAACTAATTAAGTAACTAATATCAAATTATCAATTTAACCGAACCCAGCAAGACTAATTAACAACCAATTATCAAAGCATAGCCTACTAATCGTAGAAATTATAATATGAAGTCAGAACAAAAGTTGCCAACTAAAAATTATCATAGAAATTAATATCACAAGATCAGCACAAAAGAAAAGAAAGAACAAAGGAAAAGAAACTCACTTATTTCAGATCAAAGCTAGGCAGTCTTTTAATTGGATTTGAGGGTCTTCAACATTGAATTCATCCCAAAGAAAGTCAGGGGATTATGGAGCATCAATTTAAAGCAGTTTGGACCCGTCAGGGTTTTGGCCGGCAAAGTTCAAAACTATATTCGAACGATTCTAGGTGGATTCGAGGGACGGGGTCTGGGGGGTTCGATAGGGGGAGGTTGTGGCGATTCTACGGTGTAATTTTGATACAATTTGGCATAACTTGTGACTTGGCCGGAAAATATTTGACGGGATATTTGATGAGATAGGGCAAGATTCGAGGGATGGCACTACCAGGGATGAAAAGAGGGTGATCTAGAGAATCTATGGTGTAAATTTGAAACGGTTTGGCTTAGGTTTGGTTCGCCACCGGTGAAGATTCCGGCGAGGTCAGCGGTGGTGGAGGAGGAGTATACGAGGAAGAGCTTATGTCGTTTTAGGGTTATAGATACTTTTATTAATTTGATGACATCGAATCTGAGCCGTTGGATTAAAAATTTGGATGGTTCAGATCCAAGGATGCGGAACGACGTCGTTTGGTCCCTCCTGGGACCGGACCGGGTTGGGCATTCGCCTGGGCCTGGACCGCTTGGGCCTGGCGGGTTGGGTGCAAAAATGGCCCAAATTTGGCCTTTAATTCAATCCACTCTCTTTGTATTTTTTATTTTCTTTTTAATTCGTTTTTTTTAATTTTGTAATTTTGTATTTATTTTTTTTTAATTTTTACAAAGATGCAAAATTAAACTAACAATTAAACTATAACTAATTAATGTCTAAAATTTATTCGACAATTTCACAGTTAAAACAATAAAAATACATAAAGTGAACTATTTTTGTCATTTTCTTCATATCCTATTCTAAAACAAATTAATACCTAATTGTGAAATTAAATCCCTAAATGTGAGTGCATATTTTGTATTTTCATATGAATTATCATGCAACCAATTAACAAGAAATTCAACAAAATTCACAAAAATTGTAAAATAACAAAGAAGTCAATTATTTGAAACTTTTGGAATAATTTGCTTTAGGGCAAAAATCACGTTCTCACATTCAAATTGTAGCTTGGTTCAAGATTTATCACCTGAAGGTCATCATACGGTTTTGACAGAGAATTTTTTGTGAAAAGGAGAGTCAGTTGTAAAGTGGCTTCGATTATTGCATAAAGGTATGTTTATATCATATTTTTTTTCTATTTGATCGCTATATGTGTGTTATGGTGCTATTAGATTATGTTTTTTTTTTTGTTCTGGAAAATTGAAAATGTCAGGGAATATTGACTGGTTTTATTTTATCATTTTCAGTACAGAGTCACACGGACTAATATATTTGTGTGGTTTTTCATCATAGGGGTCACTTTATTGATGAAAAGTATATGGGGAGGGTGAAATAATAGGGCATGTAGTGGACAAAGATCATTTCTCTTTGCCCGAGCTTGTGTCTAACATAAAAGAGCCCCTGAAATGCGCTACAACTCTGTTGGTGGGTTATTTGTTCAATGTCCTAAAACTCATAAATTCTTTCCAATTGAAAATGACTATCAACTTCTAAACTTGATTAAAGACCTGAAGGATGGGGATCACTTTGATGTCTATGTGAGTCATGAAATAGATAATTTAGAGGTTGTGGTGTAGGATGTACCTGTGGGATATTTACCTTCCTTACAAGTTGGTGATAGTGACCAGACTACATAAATTAGGGATGGTCTAGGGGTTGGTGTACATGTTGGTGAGGGCATTGGTGTAACTGTTGATGAGGGTTTATTACAAATTGTAATGAGGGTATTGGAGTAACTACTGATGAAAGCAATGGAGTAAATAGTGATGAGGGCATTGGAGTAAATTGTGATGAGGGTATTGGAGTAACTGCTAATGAGGATATTGAAGTAAATACTGCTGAGGATAGTGATGTAAATGCAGAACAAACTAGGTCTTCATTTTTAGAAGAGAATATAAATGTTGAAAAGAGTGCAACTGCCGAGCATGACAACCAGTTTAAGGATACGAATCTTGAAGATAAAGATGCAGATTTTGGTGAAAATGACCTTGAAGATATTCCAGAAGAAGATGATTGTGAGATAGATGATGAGTTAAGATCTGTGAGGGACGCTGCCAGAGAAGTAAAGAGAAATAAGTTGAAGAGCAAGGTGAATGATGCTGGATCACAAAGTAATAGGAAATAGAGGAAAAACCCTATTTTTACAGAAGAGGTAATACTTGGTGAGGCTGGAATTGATAAGGGTTTTGAAGATATAAGGATAAATAAGAAGGATAAATATGTTGGAAAGCTCGGTGGGGATGAAGAGTATTTGGACATTTCAAATGTTGGGAGTGTAGACAGTGATGAAGAGTTAGACCCACTTGCTGAACATGGTGTTGATCTTCCTCCTAGAAGAAGAAGTCAAAAGATCAGGTATGACTTTGATGCTAAAATTCCTCTGTTTGAGTTGGGCATGATCTTTGATAATGCAACAGAATTTAGGAGAGCTATTGCTGACTATGCTATTCAATATAAAGTGTCTGTAAAGCTTAGACCTAATGAGAAAGATAGGGTAAGAGCTAAGTGTAGACATGAAATGTGTAAGTGGCAAATATTTGCTAGTAAGGACAGGGATTCAGGGAACTTTACTGTAAAGACTTATATACCTGTCCATAAATACTCAACAAAGAACAAGAACAAACTTTGCACAACCAAGTACATTTCAAGAAAGCTCCAAGATAGAATCATCTCAAGTCCAAACATCACGGTTCATGGGTTGCAGGAGGTTATAAGGGTTAAATAGGGTTTGTATGTAGGAAGATCACTTGTACATAGAGCCAAGATGAAGGTAATTAGTCTGTTTATGGGTGACTGGAACCTTGAATTTTCTAGGCTGCTGGACTATGCTGACATAATTAAGTCCACCAATCCGGAAAGTTTATGTTGGGTGAGAACTAATACAGAAATAGTTCCTGAAAAACATCTATTTAAATATTTTTACTATGAAGAAGTGATGGATGGCAGGTTGTAGAAGAATCATAGGTTTTGATGGTTGTTTCCTAAAGGGATCTTGCAAAGGTGAATTATTAGTAACTGTTGGAAAAAAATGAAAACAATCAGATGTATCCCATTGCTTGGGCTTTGGTAGATCAAGAGACTACATATTCATGGAGTTGGTTCATCAACTATTTCGAAACAGATTTAGAGTTGAGGAATGGTGAAGATTTAACAGTAATGTCTGACATGCAAAAGGTACTGTAATCCATTTATTTATGTTATTTGTTTCTTACCATTATTGTTCTTACTTCTGGACTGTCATATCACAAATATTCTATGCTGATGTTGTATTGATTAGGGACTGTCATTTGTTGTTGCTGATTTGCTACCCTTTGCTGAAAGAAGAATGTGTGCAAGACACATTTGGGCAAACTGACAGAAAACTTGGAGGGGAGAGGAAAGAAGGAAGCAGTTTTGGAGATGTGCTAAGGCTCCTTTCAGGTAAAGTTAAGAGAAGAAATGAAGAAATTTGATGAATTAGGAAATGGTATTTGTAAAAGTTTCCTGTCCTATGACAAAGAATACTAGTGTAGGGCATATTTCAATGAGAATTTAGATGTGATATTGTAGAAAACAACATGTGTGAAATATTTAATTCCTGGATATTAAGTCCTAGGCATAAATCTGTCATCACTATGCTTGAAGAAATTAGGCACAAAATGATGAGTAGGCAAGTTGATATGATCAAGCTTGTTGAAACATGGGCTTATAATATATCACCTATGGCAAGACAAGTTTTAGAGGAGAACAAGAAAATAGGAAGGAAGTTTAAAGTAGAGTGGAATGCTGACACTGGATTTGAAGTGAATGAAGGCATGTATAGACACATTGTTGATATACAAAAAAGAGAATGCAACTGCAGATTATGGGAGTTAAGAGGTATACCATGTCAACATGCAATATGTGCCTTTTATAAGATTGGGAAGGAAGAAAAAGACTATGTTGAACACTGTTATAGGAAAGATACTTTCCTGGCTGCTTACCAATACTATATTCAGCCAATTCCAAGCATACAAATGTGGGTTGAGTTTACCAATCCATCAATTGAGTCTTCTGAAGTTAAACCAATGCCTGGTGGGCTAAAAAATGCAGAAGAAAGGACAAGGATGAACCAAAGAAGTGGGAAAAACTGTCAAAAAAGGGTGCTAAAATATCCTATTCAATTTGCCATCACGTTGGTCACAACAAGTCAGTATGCAGTTTAAAGGCAAGTTTGATGACTTTTAATTCAATTTGTTTCTATTGCTGTCATTGTTTTCATAGTACTTTGATTAATGACTTAGCAATCATATACTAGGGACAAACAAGCACAAAATCAAGCACACAAGTTGGTAGTCAAAGCAATACAACCCAAGCTGCAGGTACATCAACTACCACAACCCAAACTCCAAGGGCCTCATCTTCCTTGTATGCTGAAACATCAAAGATAAAAAGGAACACACCATCAGTAAGAGGTAGGGGAAAATATGGTGGAGCTGGTAGGGGAAAAGGTGGAGGAGTTGGTAGGAAAGAGGTAGAAGTTCAGTTGCTGGTACAATTGGTTCTGCTACATGTAGTGCAATTATTTCTGGTACTACCAGATCACTTGCTGCTTCTGTTGGGAAGAAAAGAACCAGAAATTCTGGTTTTGGTTTGTTCACGACACACAAATAGGGACTAGTATCCGTAATGTAAGTGTGTGAAATCAATATTAGTTAACTGTAATTTCTGTCCTTATGCTTCTAGATGATTCATTACTGACTATAAGTATTTTCTAGCGTGGTAGGCCAAGTGAAAGAGTTATTTCAATTGGTGCAAACTTGATGAATATTGCACAAACTAATGTAGATCTTGAATTTAGACCAAATGGTCTCAAGTGGAAAGGGAAAAGAGCTGTGATAGGGAATCAACTTCAAAAGCAAAGGGATGTTGCAGTTTCTAACAAAAAGATGAAAGTTGGAACCTCTACTTCATCTACACCTGTTGACTCTTGTCAAAATCAAATTTAGGAAGAATTTTCTTGTATTTTATTGGTTATGTGTATGAACCATATTTTGTGAAATATTTTGAACCTACTAATGTTGGTCATTTGATCATCTGTATGAACCTTGTTTTGTAAAATATTTTGAACCTACTAATGTTGGTCATTTGGTCATATGTATGAACCTTGTTTTGTGAAGTATTTTGAACCATTATTATGGGATGTATATGAACCTCCTTTGTTAGTTTAGTACGTTTCAGATTATTGAACCTACTTTTGTTGGCAGTATAATTTATTGCTATTATGAGATCGAATGTATTAACCTTGCTGTCTAGTTTTTTTGCAGAAACTAAAACACATTTGATCATTGAAAAGTTCATCATACACATTGAAAATTTCAACTACATTGAATAGGCAACATTGGCCATAAATCATAAACAACATTGCAATAAAAAAAAGGCGAAAAATACTTTCCTATATACATATACCATATACCTAAATAATAGAAGATTCCCTCAAAACCAAGTCACAATTACAATAACAAGCAGTCAAACCAAAATCCTCTGTTTCTTCATTAACTTCAACTTTTCTTCTTCATGATTTCTTACCCTCTTTAATAATCCATACATGACTTTTGTATAGTGTTCGGACAATTCAACATCATACCAAAGAAAAAATTGCATCCACCATTGCCAGCTTTCCTAAATCTACAATAATAAAATCTTCTACTCGGATTAAATGGTGACCACGAAAGTTTTAAAGGAGCAATTTGGTCACAGTTGCAATTAACAACGAGTTCCATTGAAATAGAAGAGGTAGAGAGAGAGAGAGAAGAAAATAAATTTTGATGCTTTGCTAAAGAGGAAGAAGATATGCGCGGCTGGGTAGATACATTTTTAGGGTTGAGTTTGGGAATTTAAATTAGGGAGTTCATTAAGGGTCTTTTTGGAATTTCACAAAAAAACTGTTATATTACCGTTGTAATTACCTATACACGCGCGATTCCGGAGGTGTAACACACGCGACAAGGGCTAGTGAGGTCGGGTGTTTATTGAGTTCAGTTTTTAAACACGTGATATGTTTAAGTGAAAAATGTCTCAGTTAAGGTGTTCAACTGACCGTTGTGGACAACTTGGATAGGTTGTTTATGTATTTTATTCAAATCAAAAAACAACTCCAAAGAAGTTTTTGAAATTTTTCACTCACAAAATTATAATATCTTTTCAAATGAAATGCAAATCCAAACACAATTTCAACTTTCAAAAACTATTTTTCTTCTCAAGCTCATTTGTCTAAGTTTCAATAAAATATATATCGAAACGCTAGCTAAAATCATCAATCATGATTGTTGATATTGTCTCTTCCAATAGTTATTTAAAAGGAAAAACTCTAATTCATTTTACACGATGTTAACTTAGTTTAGGATGAGAGAGTATCTTCTTTTTCAAGTCTCGCTTCTTAAAAATTGAAATTTGCGAGGGTGTTCAACTCATTCCAACTTTAAAAGAAGTAGACTGACAGTAATATCTAAAAGAATTTTCTTTTTTCATTTAAAAAAAAGCAGTACGGTGTATTAAGCTCCCGTTATGCGTGGTGTACGGAAAAGGACCGGACTATAAGGGTCTATTGTACGCCGCATTACCCTATGTTTCTGCAAGAGTCTGTTTTCATGGCTCGAACACGTAAACTTCTGGTCACATGACATCAATTTTACTTCTTTTCTTTTTCATAGTAAATACTGTAGTATTTTTTTTTTTTAAATATGGGAAAGAAAAGTAAACGCCAAATTCCCTACATTTAGAGAGTGTCATGAATTGTTTTAGACTTTAGGAAGTTTCTTTCTATGCCTAACAGTTAAAAGTGGTGCTATACATAATATAGTGCTTAGTAAAGAAAGAGTAGACTTACAGAGGATCTGACATTTGACAGAGAAATGGAATTTAGACACAAAAGAATGAAAAGATTGAAGTTGTAATGGACCATCATTTTAATTAGAGCTCTCCTTTACTACAGTAAAATATTAGGTAAAAAGATACTAGCAAACAGAGAAAGAAAACAAAAACATAGTGTAGCTTTCAATAGTAATACGAACTTTGGCAATAGAGATGCCGATTGCATAGTCCCACCATGTGAACCCCCTATATATTTATAGCATGTTTGGCCAAAACTGTTTTTCTTTTTTTGCAAAAGCACTTTTGGCAAAAAATTAAGGTATTTGGCTAAATTTTTGGAAGAAAAAAAAGTGCTTTTGAGGAGAAACAGAAGCAGTTTTGGAGAAGCAGAAAAAAGTAGTTTATCTCCAAAAACACTTTTTTAAAGCTTGGCCAAACACTAATTGATGCTCAGAAGTGCTTTTCAAACTAATTAGCCAAACACGAATTGCTTCTCACTAAAAGTACTTTTGAGAAAATCACTTTTTGAAAAAAAACACTTCTCAAAATAAGTTGATTTTCAAAGTAGCCAAACGGGCTATTAGGCTTGTTGTCACCTTTTCAGCTCAATCTTTCTTGATAAAATTGCATCTCTTTTATTACCTTTTTGGTATTGGATGGTGAGATGACCTTAACCAATCCAAAAGCTGCTAAGATTGAAATGGCAAGAATGTACGTTGCATACTTAACCATGTTAAGTAATAAACTATTTATGTAAAAATAGATATTGTATGTTTATTGAGTTGGTGTCAAATGTAAGTACATGGATTGAAAGAGCCTTTAATTGTTATATTAAGTGATAGTGATTATATATAAAGACAGATGTAGTCTGTGTATGGGGTCAAATTTGACCCTATACGTCTCTACGCCAAAGGGTACGTCCTGTAAGCGTATACCCATTATAATAAGGGTACGGTTCGGACGTGAGGGAGAAGGCGACGCCACTTCGAACTGGACGTCCTCGCTAGGAGGACGTCAACCACGTTCAATACTTTTATTACTATTTTAAGGAAGGCCTCTCCTTATAAAAAGAGGACCTTCCCATAGTAAAAGAATATGTGTTATTCTCGAATAATACAACTCTCTCACCTTAGCCTATTCTCTCTCTATCTCTATCTCTAACAGCTATCTTCTCTTGAGTTCATGCTATCATTTCATAATAGTAGATCTACAACAATAACTTCATATTTTCATCTCTAGGGTTATTATATTTGATTAAGATTTACCCTTTTCATATTTTTTGATTGTTTTTAGCTTACAAAGTGATCGTTTAACTTTTGATCCAAACAATTTGGCACCGTCTGTGGGGATTTTGAGAATCAAAATCATAGTATCCACCTAGAGATCAACCAACTACCTTTCTCTACATCACACGATATCATTATTAACGCAACCCCCAACACCGCACCAGGTGCAGAGATCTCATCTTCCCCATCCGAAGATCTAGTGATCTTGTACGAAAAAGGAGCTTCCACGTCTGCTGTTAAGGAAGCACCCTCGGTAGTCAAAACGCTACTGGAAGAATGGCTGACAAGCACCCTAAGTGGCTTGGTTGAGAAGCCACCGACAGGCAACATCAGATCTGTGCCAACAGTAAGCATCACCGCTGCCATAGGCGAACATGAGGATACACGAGTAAATAACCAACCCATCGAGGCACGGACCAGCGACGGTACGTTAACTGCCATCCTAAGAAAGATGGAAGAAATGGAAAACGAAAACAAAACACCCCGCGACCAGATGAAGGAACACCAGGAGAGGGTCGACAAAATCCCCGGAGCCCCCAAGTTGCTACCAAAGCGCGATGTGGGAAAGTTCGTAGAGCAGCCATACACTGAAGAAGCTGCCCCTCACTCTATCCCAAAAACCTTCAAGATGCCTCCCTAATTGAAGGTGTACGACGGAACCATAGATCCCGAGGATCATCTAATTCACTACGTCACTCCTGTGAAGGGCAACGACCTATCGAAAGAACAGGTACCATCGGTGCTGCTGAAGAAGTTTGGTGAGACGTTGACAGGAGGGGCCTTGATATGGTATTCTCAGTTGCCAGGTAAGGCAATATCAACGTTCGAGGAGATGGCGGATAAGTTCATCACCGCCCATGCGGGTGCGAATAAAGCAGAAGCAAGGGTCAACGACATCTTTGCCATCAGACAGACCACAGGTGAAGGGCTCAGGGACTTCCTAGCCAAGTTTAACAGGGTTAGGATGAGTCTACCGAATGTATCTGAAGGTATGACAATCATCGCTTTCCAGAACGGGCTAAGCAGGGATGGATCGAGGGCAACCAAGAAGCTGCTAAGCCGCCTCATAAAATATCCCCCCACCACATGGGAGGAAATCCAAAATGCCTACTATGCCGAGGTACGAGCGGATGAAGATGATCTCAATGGGCCGACTCAACGACTAACGGAAATACACTCAGAAACAAGGAGATCGGCGCAACGAGGGACGTCGGGAACAACTCCCGTGCTCCAACAGAGACCGACATCAGCCATACACCAGATCCTCCCATCCACCGCCCAGACATACGGACACTTTACAGCGACACGTCGCCCCACTCCGAAATGAAAGAGGTACCCCCCTTATTATCTGCACATAACGTTTGCGTGTCTCCTTCAGAAATAGTGTACGCACTGGAGAAGCTGGGCACCAAGGTGCAATGGCCGTAGAAGATGAAATTAGATCCAGCCATAAGGAAATCAAACGTCCTGTGCGAGTTCCATGAAGAATGCGGACACAAAACCGAAGACTGCATAGGCCTACGGCAAGAAGTAGTCAGGATGCTGAACCAGGGATACCTGAAGGAGCTATTCAGCGACAAAGCAAAAATCAACTTTGCGCGCAGACGGGAACAATCTCGTGGGCCACCAAAGCCGCATTCCCCAACACGGACGATAAACATGATCGTCGGTGGCGGTAATGACTCAACGATCAACCACGTCAAGTTCGCCAATACGCACAGACTGAAGCGGACCATCTCCCACGAACGGTATGACGACTTCGAAGGTAGTATTGCCTTCGATAAGTCTGATGTCGACGGTTTGTCTTTCCCTCACTATGATGCTTTAGTCATTACTTTACGTATCGCTGATACGGATGTCAAAAGAGTCATGGTCGACGACGGAAGTGGCACCTGTATTATCCACCCAAGGGTCCTTGCACAAATGGGACTCGAGGATAGGGTAATACCGCATTGCATAATACTAACCAGTTTTAACAATGCAGTAGAACGGACATCCGGAGAAATAACCCTGCCTGTCATAGCAGGAGGAGTCACACTGGAAACGACTTTCCATGTGATGAACCAAGAAACGACGTACAACATCATCATAGGACTCCCATGGATACACGACATGCGAGCGGATCCTTCAAGCCTTTACCAGGTGGTCAAATTCCCTACCCCATGGGGAATATTCAACATTAGGGGAGAACCACACACCGCGCAGGAGTGATACAAAATAACCCAAGACTGCACCCACACCCAACAACTAAGAGGGGCAAGTGCGGAGGCATAGAAATTAGCCGTGTCGGGAACCAAAATCGACCCAACAGCGGACGCCATCAAAGATCCCGACATCGTAGAAGCGTGTAAAGCAACGGTCGAAGACCTTAACCCAGTCCAATTAGACGATACCAACCCAGCAAAGAAAGCCAACATCAGCCAATACCTCACCGACCCAAGTAAGTATCATGAATTCCTAACTAACCATGTAGACCTATTTGCTTTCTCCCATTCAGATATGCCAGGGATCCCGCGAGATATTGCCACCCACAAGCTGAACGTCGACCCATTGCATCCACCCGTGCGGCAAATGAGAAGAAAATTTAATGTCGCAATCAATGAAGCGATCAGCGAGGAAGTGGACAAACTACTTGCCAACGGCTCCATAAGGGAATCAAAGTACCCTCAGTGGGTTGCCAATGTCGTCATGGTTAAAAAGAAAAACGGGAAGTGGAGAATGTGCGTAGATTTCACCGATCTAAACAAAGAATGCCCGAAGGATTCATTCCCACTACCTCACATCGACCAATTGATCGACGCCACCGCAGGACATGAACTGTTGAGTTTCCTATACGCTTATTCCGGTTACAATCAAATCATGATGGCCAAGGAAGATCAGGAGAAGATGATTTTCATCACCCACCAAGGGACTTACTGCTACAAAGTGATGCCCTTCAGGCTCAAAAATGCGGGGGCTACATACCAGAGATTGGTCACCAAGATGTTCAAAGAGCAGCTCGGTAAGACCATGGAAGTCTATATTGACGATATGCTGGTGAAGTCGGCGAGAAAAGAGGATCACATCAACCACCTGAAAGAAGCCTTCGGAATATTGAGAAGGTACAGGATGAAGCTGAACCCCAAGAAATATGCCTTCGGTGTAGCCTCAGGAAATTTTTAGGATTCCTCATATCACAACGAGGTATCGAAGTTAACCCAGACCAAATAAAGGTGATAGACGCGATACCCGAGATGCTGAACGGCAAAAAACAGGTGCAAAAGCTGACGGGGCGAATAACTGCCCTATCTAGATTCATCTCATGATCCTCCGACAGATGCTACAAATTTTTCTACGTACTAAGAAAGGACAATGGATTACAATGGAATGAAGAATGTGTCGAAGCCTTGAGAAAACTGAAGGAGTACCTTTCCTCGCCTCCGTTACTGGCCAAAGCAAATCCAGGCGAACCCCTGCTGGTATACTTGGCCGTATCAAAGGTCGCCGTCAGTGCACTATTGGTCCGCGAGAATAAAGGTACACAATCCCCTATTTATTATATTAGCAAGACCCTAGTGGAAGCCGAAACACGGTATCCGCATCTTGAAAAATTAGCCCTGGCACTGGTCGTAGCTTCACGGAAGCTCAGGCCCTATTTTCAATGCCACCCCATAAAAATGGTGACAACCTTCCCCCTGAGAAGCATCCTACATAAGCCTGAGTTATCAGGCAGGCTCGCCAGGTGGGCCATAGAGCTCAGCGAGCATGATATCTCGTATCTCCCGAGAACCGCCATCAAGTCGCAGGTCCTCGCTGACTTCGTGGCCGACTTCAGTGTAGAGATACTGCCAGAGGCGGAACAAGAGGCACACTGTGCCCCATCCAACACCGACCTGTGGGCTCTTTACACTGACGGTGCCGCTAATGCCTCGGGATCAGGACTGGGACTCGTCCTCGAATTCCCTACGGGAGAAATAATTTGCCAGTCCATACGATGCCCCGAGATGACTAACAACGAGGCCGAGTACGAGGCTGTTATTGTAGGTATAAAATTAGCCAACAAGTATGGAGCTCGACGACTCGTTCTCCATTGTTACTCACAGCTCGTGGTGAACCAGGTCACTATGACTTACCAAATCAAGGAGAAGAGATTGCAAAAGTACCAGTCGGAGATCCACAGATTAATGACCGAGCTCAACGAGTGCCGCTTTGAGCAGGTTCCTAGGGTGCAGAACGCCGAGGCAGACGGTCTAGCAAAACTGGCCGCAGCCACTAAAAACTTCGACAAAGAAAGCGTGGTCACCCTCCTTCATTCAGCCATTGATCATACTGAGGTACTCTCCTTAAATTTGACTTGGGACTGGCGCGACCACTTCGTGTCCTACTTACAGGAAGGGACACTCCCACCTGACAAAAAAGAAGCCAAGAAGCTCCGCTTACAGGCCGCCCGGTATTGCTTGATAAACCACGAGCTCTACAAAAAGACCTTTGGCGGACCCCTGGCTAAGTGACTAGGCCCTCACCAAACGACAACAGTACTCGAAGAAGTACACGAAGGCTACTACGGTGCCCACACAGGTAATCGCAACCTCGTGCGCTGCTTAATATGCGCCGGCTACTATTGGCCAACTATGAAGAAAGACGCGGCAGAGTATGTCCGCCGGTGCGAACAATGCCAGAAGTTCGCCCCCATGATACACCAACCAAGAGAACCTCTCCACTCAGTCACTTCCCCGTGGCCTTTCATCAAATGGGGAATGGACATAGTCGGCCCGCTACCAGTAGAACTAGGAAAGGTACGATTTCTACTAGTTCTAACTGACTATTTTTCCAAGTAGGTGGAAGCAGGTGCGTACGCCCAAATACGCGAACAGGAAGTCATCGCTTTCATATGGAAGAATATCATCTGCCACTTTGGCATCCCCAAAGAAATCACTTGCGACAACGGGCTGCAGTTCATCGGCCAAAAAACAACTGAATTCTTCGACAAATGGCATATTAAGCGAGTACTCTCCACGCCATACCACCCTTCTGCCAACGGCCAAGCAGAATCATCCAACAAAACGATACTAAACATACTGAAGAAGAAGCTCGAAGATGCCAAAGGGCTATGGCCTAAACTACTACCAGAAGTTCTCTGGGCACACCGAACCACACCCAAATCCTCCACAGGAGAGACACCATACTCACTGGTCTACGGAACCGACGTTGTCATATCGGTCGAAGTCGGTGAACCAAGCCTCAGGTATTCGTATACAAGCGGAGCTGAAAACGACATGAACAGACTTCAAGATCTCGATGAGGCAGAGGAAAGAAGAGAAATGGCTCACATAAGAATGGTGGCCCAGAAATAACAAGTCGAAAGGTACTACAACAAGAGGGCCAAGATACGACCGCTCAAAGTGGGTGACTACGTCCTCAAAGCCAAAACGTTGGCATCAAAAGACCCAAGCGAAGGAAAACTGGGCGCCAACTGGGACGGACCACACAAAATCACAGCAGCAGTAGATAAAGGGGCGTTCCAGCTAGAGACAATGGAAGGAAAAACACTCCAAAACAACTGGAATGTCGCCCACCTCAAGTGTTTCCATTTCTGAAAAGCGCCTCCCGAGTCGTACTCTTTTTCCCTTACTCGAGTTGTATCCCAATTGGGTTTTCTCGGGGAGGTTTTTAACGAGGCGGCAGAGGAGACACATGGAGATACTCACGAGGCAAGTTTATCACACCAGCCACTCCGTACGCCCTCCCGATTGGCATGCCAAAGGGACTGGACTAGCATGATCTCCAATATATGAAAGGCTACGGCCATCTTCAAAGTACGAAAGGCTACGACTATCTTCAAAGTATGAAAGGCTACGGCCATCTCCAATGTATGAAAGGCTACGGCCATCTCCAATGTATAAAAGGTTACGACCATCTCCAATATATGAAAGGCTATGGCCATCTCCAATATATGAAAGGCTACGACCATCTCCAATATATGAAAGGCTACGACCATCTCCAATGTATGAAAGGCCACGGCCATCTCCAATGTATGAAAGGCCACGGCCATCTCCAATATATGAAAGGCTACGGCCATCTCCAATATATGAAAGGCTACGGCCATCTCCAATGTATGAAAGGCTACGACCATCTCCAATATATGAAAGGCTACGGCCATCTCCAATATATGAAAGGCTACGGCCATATCCAATGTATGAAAGGCTACGGCCATCTTCAATGTATGAAAGGCTACAGCCATCTCTAATATATGAAAGGCTACGGCTATCTCCAATGTATGAAAGGTTACGGCCATCTCCAACGAATAAATGGCTAAGGCCACCGTCGTCAGTAAGTCGACCCAGCTCGACTACGACATAATAACTCTACGACAGTCGAAGTCACGTACATAATAACTCGACGACAGTCGAAGTCAAGTACATAGTAACTCGATGGCAATCGGTGTCAAGTACATAATAACTCGACGGCAGTCGAAGTCACGTACATAATAACTCGACGACAGTCGAAGTCACGTACATAATAACTCGATGACAATCGAAGTCACGTACATAGTAACTCGACAACAGTCGAAGTTACGTACATAATAACTCGACAGTCGAAGTCACGTACATAATAACTCGACGACAGTCGAAGTCACATACATAATAACTCGACGACAGTCGAAGTCACGTACATAGTGACTCGACGACAGTCGAAGTCACATACATAGTAACTCGATGACAGTCGAAGTCACGTACATAGTAACTCGACGACAGTCGAAGTCACGTACATAGTAACTCGATGATAGTCGAAGTCACGTAAATAGTAACTGGACGACAGTCGAAGTCACGTACATAGTAACTCGACGACATCCGAAGTCACGTGCATGGCTACGTCCATATCCAACAAAAAAATGGCTAAGGCCACCGTCGTCAATAAGTCGACCCAGCTCGACTACGACAAACAAAATAACTCGACAATGGTCGAAGTCACGTGCATGGCTACGACCATCTATAATATCACGGTTAAAGCAACCGTCACCATCATTCACCAACGATGTTCGACTACGGCGCAAAGCATGTAAGTAATAGACAAGGCGACGTTCCAGAAACACTGAAAAACCCTACAAGCAAACAAACAAGCATCCACTCTACGGAGTCGACATACCAAAAATAAAAGGTACGAAAAGAAACAACAAAAGAGTAACTTCCATTATCATCAAGAAAAGTATACATGTACAACAAGATCTATTCACATCCCCACAAAATAGCAAAAACAATGTAAATACGAGCCCTAGCATGCCCTGCCATCCTGTCCGCCGTCGCCCACCGGTCCGTCATCTTTTTCGCTGCCACCCTCAGCTTGATAAGACGCAGAGATCCAGGACCCGGAAGCCAGACGGTTAACATCTTTAGAATTATAGCCCGTCCAGCCTGGGGAATCGAAACTATATCCACAGGCTTCTCGAGCAACCCAAACTAAATGTCGCTGGTCCTCTACCTCCGCCTCAGTGGCTCGGCCTACAGCAAATAACTCCTCAAACACGACCAGCTTGGCTTCGGCATATACACATATGTCTCGCGCCTCGCCAGACACGCCGTCATCGGACCTGGACACAGCAGTCTGCTTGAGAGCCTCAATTTCAGCCGCCTTAGCATTGAGCTCGGCGGTTAAGGCATCGACCTCGGCATGCAATTAGCGGCCTCCGCCGCTACCCCACGACCGACCTCCAATTCATCCTCCTTTGACTGGAGAAGAGTCTCCAGTTAAATATTTCGAGCCAAGACAGCCATCAGCTGATCATCCACCTGCTCCAGCTGATCTACCCTTCGCTACAATTGAGCCTCCGACTGCTCCAGGCCCTCACGAAAAACCTGAAACTGCGGGTCCTGAGCGAATAGGTCCGCCAGCGCCTGATGCTTGGCGCGGCACTCCCGGTACTTCTTTGCCACCCTCTTGAGGGTGGCAGCCTTCTTCTGCGCTCGCCGACCCCTCTCTATCTCCATAACGAGGGTCTAAAGAAGAGACAAAAAGAAGACAAATTAGCATGCACCAAAGTTCACTTTATAATACATAAAGGAGAACGAAGTGTACCTGCAAAGCCGCACCGGCAACCCTTCGAGATAGATCCCTGTCTCTAACATCTTTCAAACTCTCGCGCTCAGCGGCCGCACACAGCAGGGTCATATCCACTGCGGCCTGCTCGTTGTGTTGCAACAGGTTATATCCGCTTGGGATCAAAATCCGGCGGTTAGACCCACCCGCCGTCATCCCCATACGGGCTCCATCCCTCCTCGATGTATCTGCACCTACAGGGGCCTCCCCAGGTTCTGCCCTCTCCTCATCATCTGCCTCCTCAGCAGCAACCGACTCGCCACCCTCCGGAACACATTCGGGGGCAGTGTCGAGAACTGCCATCCCCTGGGAAGCTGACCTCCCCAAGCGGATGGCATCGGCCATCAAAACTAGCCTCGACTCCGGACGAGGTTCACTCGCCCCCTCGCTCTGTGGCAATCCCCTTGTCGAGCATCAACCGACGCCTCTTCCTCGCCCTCAGAAGTCTCCTCCACTGGCCGAGGGGATGGCGGCGAAGGAGTTGCTTCGCTTGTGGACGCAGCCTCAGGTTGAGCGACCTCTGGGATGCCATTACTGGACGAGTCACGGGGTACGTACTCATCCCCAGAATCAGTCCCCACACCAGACGAGGCAGCGACATTTTGTTTCCTCCTCTTAGGGGCGCTCCGACCTGCCAACATAAAATAAGTCAAGCAACGAAACCTAATAAAACCTCCAGACCATAGTCAAAGAGTTACCTGGTGGGCCGTATCGATCACGGAAAGCGGACCAAGTGCGGCACTCCTCTGCAAATGGAATCAACCTCTCCACCCATAACCTAATATCGTCAACGGATCGGGGTGGAGAAGCCCTCGCTGCGAAAAAGGAGAAGAAAACACAAAAAGTTATAATGGCCGTACGATCAAGATTGCACACAACGCTAAATTCGAGTAAAAGCACTTACGTTCTGGATTCCACCTCTCTGGGAATCCTTCAGGATTCGACACCAGGTGCTCCGTCCTGATGTAGAAAAATTTGCGCCAGAAGCGGCGATTGGTCTTGTTGTCGGCCTTAATGGCCAGGCCCCCGGTGCCACGGCTCTGTAGTTGTAGCATAGTGCCCCTCATGTAGCCATGGCTAAATAACTGCAAGAGGTGGTGGGCCGAAACGCTGAATCCGGCCCTGGCCGCGTAGGTGGTCATAATACGACACGCTTTCCAAGTATAGGGAGTGAGCTGAGCCGGACACACATTGTAGAAGCGGCAGAGCTCCTCCACGAGGGGATAGACTGGGAGGCCGTATCCGATCAAGAACGGGTATTCGTAAAATGTGCAATATTCCGGCCGGTACACGTTAGCATAGTTCGCCCCGGCCGGCTCCATCACCACATGGTCTGGAATCTGGTACGCTCCTCGCAGGTCGTCCAAATGCGACTGTAATAGCTCGTTGTGATCCCAAGGAGGGGTCAGGCTCTTGGTCGAGAAATCCCTGCGAATGTGTATCTCTTTTGGAAGGACATTATCTATGCTGAGAGGGACGAGGGGTTTCTCTGCCTTTTTCCCACCACCACCCGAAGATGGTAGGACCCTAGATGGGATGTCATCCTTGGATTTTTTGCTGTTTTGCCCACGTTTCGCCATAGTAAATTTTTATGTAAATCAAGCTCTGACAACAAGAAAGGTGGTCTCAATAGAAACGGAAAAGTTTAGCACGAAATAGCAGTTTTTGGCAAAGAAGATGAAAAAGGGGAGTAGAAAAACTCGAAAGTTCGAAAGATAAAAAAAATTAAACCTTCCTCCTATTTATGGGGCTAAGGTACACGAAAGTCGAAGAGGCATAATTCAAAATGGACGCGGGAAACCAAAACGTCAAATCGCCTCCTGAAACGCCTAGGGAGCAACTATAATCACGACGCATGCCGGTGGTGACGTCATTTTAAAAAGTAGACCACATGTCAACGGATCGATGACTCCATATATTTCCCCTACTCGCGTCATCGCCCTCATAATAAGGTCAAATTCTCCAAAGACGAGGTCGGCATTTCCGCCCATTGAAGACGTCTACCGAATACGCCTCCAACGAGCGGAGGGACTAACTGTATGGGGTCAAATTTGACCCTATACGTCTCTACGCCAAAGGGTACGCCCTGTAAGCGTATACCATTATAATAAGGGCACGGTTCGGACGTGAGGGCGAAGGCGACGCCACTTCGAACTGGATGTCCTCGCTAGGAGGACGTCAACCACGTTCAATACTTTTATTACTATTTTAAGGAAGGCCTCTCCTTATAAAAAGGGGACCTTTTCATTATAAAAGAATAGGTGTTATTCTCGAATAATACAACTCTTTCACCTTAACCTATTATCTCTCTATCTCTATCTCTAATAGCTATCTTCTCTTGAGTTCATGCTATCATTTCATAATAGTAGATCTACAACAATAACTTCATCTTTTCATCTCTAGGGTTATTATATTTGATTACGATTTACCCTTTTCATATTTTTGATTGTTTTTAGCTTACAAAGTGATCGTTTAACTTTTGAGCCAAACAGTCTGCTTATTGAGTTGGTGTACATACTGAGTGTGTGTGTGTATATATATATATATATATATATATATATATATATATATATAAAGTATACCCTTTCAGAAGATGACAAATTAAAAACAAATAAAAAAACTAAAAAGTTCATTAATATGATTAGATGCCTATTTAGTACGAAGAAGGTCTTATTAGATGACAAAAATAGCCATTATTCTGTTGCTCACGGAGTACTATTCTATACTATCTTTTGCCCCAGCTGCCAAACAATTCTTTTATCACTAAATGCTTGAAAAGTGCCTGAATTTACTACTCCTAATAAAGTCTTGTAGTGGATCGCCGACCTTACTTATTTTCTATCTTTTTCCATAATATAGTACTAATTTCCTTTGTTAATTAGAGAAGTCCCTTTGAAGGCCAGCGTGCGAATATTTAGCCTTTTAATCTGAAAAAGATTTGTCGCTTCCAACTAATTTTTCCTCATTTTAGATTAAAGAGTTAGCACATACCCATTATCAACCATATTTTTTTTTTATTATCATACACAAAATAAAATAATCAATAATTATTTGCATTCCACTTACAAGGAAAAGGAAAAAGTTACTTGCATACCTCGATACACTAAGCTTTTGCTAGGCACGAGATCAGGAAAAAGGTCGGACTACAAAAGTCTATTGTGTAACTTACAATAAAAGATAGCTTGATATAATAGAGAGGCTGTTTCCAAATAGACCCCCGGCATCCTTCCCTCCAAGAACTTCCCACCTTGAGTTCGAGTCTCCCCAAGAGCAAGGTGGAAAGTTCTTGGAGGGAAGGATGCCGGAGGTCTATTTGGAAACAGCCTATCTACCCCAGGGTAGGGGTAAGGTCTGCGTACACACTACCCTCCCCAGACCGCACTAAGTGGGATTATACTGGGTTGTTATTGTTGGTATAAAGGATTTTACGTTATCAATATAAATACCATAAATAAATCCTTTAAAATATCCCAAATTATGAATTTTCATATATCCGGAATAATGGTGATATCCCAAACTATAGTCATGTAGAAAATCATAATCTTGAATCTGGACATAGGAGATTTGTATAGCCGCAAAATAAACAGTAAAATTACATGATGCGGTGCTTATTTAATGCTCATGAAATGTTAGGTATAAAAAGACATATTATATGAGGAAATGTGAGTGATTATGTGCCTGAATAGTGAATACCCTCCTTTTGACTTTGAGTGAGGAGGAAGTGAAAATCCAACTGAACCAAAAGCCCTACAAAATACCTTAGCTTTGAAGAAAAAAGCCACGTACACCAATTTAATGTGCATATATCCAATGAGCCATAATTACGTATACAATAATGAGTCGGGAAAATAAATTAGTAAACTGAAATTCGAAAATATTATACACTATCATTGTCTAATTATGAACTACTATATATTTATTATTCAACTTTTTAATAGGCTGACGAGGATATGGGTAAGTGAACACATTCACACATTCATTTTTATAAAAGACAGTCATAGATATCAATGAAAATAGAAAGGCCAACTAATTATAAGATTTATATGCAACTTGTAGTTGAGGTTCTTGATATTATGGATCCAGATTAGTTGATTAGTATCCCTTGATATGGACTGCTCTAAAAATATATTTTGTTTGATTATCAACATCTCCTTTGGGACTCAACTCCATTTGACTTGGCCTATTTAGGACTAATACTCGGTGGATCCCACCTTGTCTTAAATATTACTCGATCACACTAAGTATGGTATTATGGGATCACACTAAATATGTTGTTGTGGACTCGGTATGAATTGCCAAAGTTAATGCTAATCCACTGGAGGAGGAGGGGGGTCGTTTTGTTCAGAACAAGGATATCTCGAGATTATAAATCAAGAATTATAATATTATAAATAATACCAAGATCTTAATATAAAATTTCTATCGATATTAGCAAATATCAATAACTAAATACGGGATAAATATAATTTCAGATTTTATACTGGGATTAATTCCGACAACCAAATGAACCCACAGACTATTAAATTATAGTTATCAAAGTTTCCCTAAGATGGCCTAATTTGCTGGTGACATATGCTATGATTAATTAATTGTCTCATTTATTTTAATCCGCGTGTGATTTTCCGTATGAACAAATAAGATGGACTTTGGGGTAGGCTAAGTGTCATATACTAACCTTAGCTAATTATTGTCACAATAGTTCATCTTATTTTGATCCTTTAAGTATTACAGAGCTTTACTTCACTTTTTAAATTCCAAAAATCAATAATTTTCACGTTGTACAAATAGGTTTAAATGCAGTAGTAATTATTTGAACTGAAGTTGAGTGAAATTTCCACCAACCGAATTTTCTTGCTTCATATACATGCAACTGCTAGTCAATAGGTGTAGAATAGGGTTGGAGCTTTTCCATGTGACAAGAATGAAAATTACCACTATAATTTGGAATGTTGAACAGTGGAGTGACAATTCATATAGCTTAGACTTAAAGAAAGTATGAAAATCCTAAGGACTCTAATGGTGAGAAGTTTTTCTTTTCTATAATTGAGATCACATGGTGCTAAATTGTACTATCATTGGTGTTCAACCGAAAGTTTTCGAATACTTTCTAGGCTAATCAATCAAAATAAATCAAGGGTAAATCGTAATCGAAGATAATACAACCTTAAGATATGCGATATGTTCGTTTGCTTTTTGGTCTCAGTATGTGACAGAGATTTAAAGATCAAGAGAGGGGTTTAGATAGAAAGAGAGATAGAGAGATAAATAGAGAGATCCCAAGAAGTTTTTTTCCTCCCCCTTTTTACAATGCTAGGGTCCTCTTTATATACTAAAGGACCCTACTCTCTGTATTAAAATAAAAAGAAACTAAATACATATCCTTATAGGGATGACGGAACCTATGGTGTCATTTCCCCTAATGCCACTAGGTTGTAACTCTGTCTCGGCCAAGGCACGATCGACGGTTATCCATGCCGATGCGGAAGTGTGGTTGGTCAAATTCGACCCCATACAGTTAGTCCCTCCGTTCGTCGGGGTCGCAGCGAGGTGCGCCCACGATGGACGGAATCAATAACCTCGTTCAAAGAGAGTTTGACCTTCATTCAAAAATGGCAACGTGGCAAGTGAGGGATAACACTCGCAAGTGTTGAGAAGCTGTCGCGCAATTCCTTTACTTTGGTGATGTCAGCACTCGCATGCGTCATTATTACGCATTTTCCCGAGGCAGCACAAAAGGCGCTCTGACATTTGGTTTCCCGCGCCAGTTTGAAATATGCCTCTTTGATTCTAGCACCACCCAACTCTATAAATAGGGGGAGGGTTTAACCTGAGACAAGTTTCGATCATTTGCGAGAGATTTTCCACTTATTCGAGCAGCGTTTTCGTTCTCCGGCTCTTCTCCGTTATCGGAAAATTTCCTCTTCCCCGTTGTGTTACGCACATTTCCTTCTTAAACAGAAACCATGGTTAAATCTCGGCAGGATAATTCGAGGGTCACTGATATTAATCCATCGAATGTGCCGCCTCCTTCTGGCGGTGGTGAGGGGGAGGAAGAGGGAGACATTAGTCCCCTCATAGTGAATACTTTGCTACCAAAGGACCTCCTATCTCGGAGCGATTTCAATAAAGATTCACTTGCTCCATCACCAGAACGCTCCGATTTGTTACAAGACCATTTAGATGATCTTCGCGAGACTTACGGCATACCTGCCCATATGGAGATAGTTCCAGCAGGGGCGGATCATGTAGACGTGCATAGACCGGGATATTGCACCTTCTACGAATACCCATTTGTGATTGGCTACGGTCTCCCCATTTTCCCTTTGGCGGAGGAGCTCTGCCGCTTTTACAACGTATGCCCGTCTCAGCTTATGCCATACACCCTAAAGATATGTCTAATACTGCCCAAATATGCGGAGCTGGTTGGGTGCTAGGTCTCAGTCCACCATCTTTTGCAGTTATTCAGTGCTGACTACTTGAGAGGCACCATGCTACATTTGAGAAGCCGCGGTACAAAGGGGCTGGTGGTCAAGACCGATTACCGACCAAGCCGCGGATTTTAGCGTAGGTATTTCTATGTTAGGACCGAGTACCTAGTCTCTAACCCTACCGGGTTCCCGAAAAAGTGGAATTTGAAACGTAAGTGTCTCTATTCGCTGAAATCCTCGCTACTTATGACTTGTCACGCTTCTAACCATTTTTTTGTTGTAGCCATATCTCATACACCTCGACTTATTATCGGCATCAGGAGATGGGTTACTGACATGTTACCCTATGCGAAAAGGACCAACACATGGTCCGCTTTTCTCCAGCATTATGGCCCCGCGACCCCTTCAGGTAAATTTTAGGCTTTGTTTAACGGGTTTTGCGAATTTCACTAACTGGTTTATCTTTATGGCGACAGGGCGGGCTACTCTTAGGAAAAGAGCGGTAGTGCCGACTTCTACCAGGTCCGGTGCTGTTTCGGATACTCAGGAGATATTCTGTGCGTCCATCCGAGGGGACGTTACTATGGTCCCTTTGCAGGAAGTCACGTCGGTGGCTACGATTGTGAGAGAGTCGGCGTTGTTGGCACCGACTCCACAACCTACAGATGATTCTCCTGAGGGCGAAGAACCGGAGGAGAGAAAAAGGCAGAGGCTTGTGACGGGCAAGACGGTGGCCACAAGATATGAAAGGAGTAGCGTGACTCGACAAATGCCCAGACCCGCATTCATGGCTGACGCCATCCGTTCTGGGAGGTCGGTCCAATATGAGAGTACCGTTGCTGGTGCTAGTTTGGCACGTGTCGTTGAGGGTGGTTCGACGACCAACGTCAGCGAAGTTGGCAGGGACGTCGATGGGTCAGACTCTGAGATAGCCGAGGAGGATGTGGACGAGCTCATGAAGGGTCTTACGCAGGTGGAGATGACGGCGGACGGATCCGACTGTCGAATTGTGATCCCAGGGGCTTATAATTTACTGCTAAACAGCGAACAAGCCACATCTGAACTTACTTTGCTATGCGCTGCCCCTGAAAGTGAGACTCTCAGGGCCGTCAGTGATGCGAACTTATCTCGGAGGGTCGCTGGCATGACTTTACAGGTAACCCTTTAATCATTATTTTTTGCTTGTTGTACGGTTGGCTCGTAGTGTGCTAATTTTTGTCGTCCTTTTCAGACCCTCATTTTGGAGGTGGAGCGGAGGCGTCGTGAGTAGAAAAAGGCGACCATCTTTAATAATAAGGTTATGAAATACCGATGGTACCGTTCCAAACATCAAGCGGCGGCGGACCTTTTCCAGCAACACCCCAAATTTTGGGTGTTCCGTGAAGGTCTTGAACAGAGAGAGGCCCAGCTAAAATGTAGGTAGGCCGAACTGGAGAAGGTGGAGGATTAGCTGGTGAGAGCCGTAGCTCATAGTAGTGAATTGGAGGCACTTCTCTAGGCGAGAGATAATGAGCCCGAGCTGACCCGAGGGGTAGCGGCGGAGAATGTTGATCTTCAGCGTAGGGTGTGGATTTAACCACCGAACTTGAAGCCAGGGCGGCATAGGTTAGTGTTCTTAGGCAAGGTGCCCCCTCAATGTCTGAGGACGGGGTTCGACCTCCGCAGCCTTCCTCATCCCACCCCCGGTCTAATCAGAATGTGCACTGTAACGCGCATGAGATGTGGATTTTTGCGGAAGCCAGACTTGACGTATATAGAGAGTTTCATGCTGTGGGTCGGGCGACGGAGGAGGAGGTCCAAGCACGGCAGAGCTAGGATCACACCGCCTGTGAAGCTTGCGGGTATAGCTTTGACTCCCCTGACCGGGAAGGCTATACTTTGGAGGATATCGACCGTTTAGACTCCGACCCCTGGTATAATGAGGTTTATTGACTGAGAGACGATGTGCAGGGTGGTGAGGAGCTTTGAAATTGTACATGTTTTGTTGCTTCTTTTTGAAATGTAATGGGGACCTTTCGCGGGGTCGATTGTAAATATATTTTTGCTGTTATATACAAACTTTATTTTGGTCGTTGTTCTTTTTTGATCGTTTTCTTTATTTATTTTCTTCCTTTTTTGTTCGAGACCTCATCGTTGCTTGAGTGGGTTCGAAATGATCTCGACGGCCTTAGCCAATAGGATGTTGCTTCGACTATCGTCGAAGTGTTATCCGTCGTGGTCGAACTGGGTCGAACATTGATATTGATAGCCTTAGCCGATAGGACATTACTTCGATTGTCATCGAAGTGTTGTCCGTCGTGATAGAACTTTAATTGTACCTTACCGGCGATGGTCTTGGCCAGTAGGACGTAACTTCGACTATCGTTGGAGTGTTATCCGTCGTGGTCGAACTGGGTCGAACCTTAATGGCGATGGCCGTGGCCAATAGGATGTGACTTCGACTGTCGTCGGAGTGTTATCCGGCGTGGTCGAACTGGATCGAACCTTAATAGCGATGGTCGTAGCCAATAGGATGTGACTTCGACTGTCGTCGGAGTGTTATCCATCGTGGTCGAACTGGATGGAACCTTGATGGCGATGGCCGTAGCCAATAGGATGTGACTTCGACTGTCTTCAGAGTGCTATCCGTCGTGGTCGAACTGGATCGAACCTTAATGGCGACGACCGTAGCCCATTTGCATGATGGAGAAAATTTTTTACAATGGAGAATTCTATAAAACATAGAGTTTTGCCCATACAATGGAGATTTACAATGGATATTTGACTAGTGTAGTCCCTTTATTACATCGGTTGGGAGATCGTATCGACTGGCTGATGTGATAAACTTTATCGCAGATACCACCAGGTGTCCCTTCCGTCGCCTTATTAAAAACCTTCCCGATAAAACCCAATTGGGACAAAATTCGGGTAAGGGAAAAAGAGTACGACTCGGGGGACGCCTTTCAGAAGTGGAAGTATTTGAGGTGGGCGATATTCCAGTTGTTTTGGAGTGTTTTTCCCTCCATTGTTTCTAATTGGAAGGCTCCTTTGTTTGTTGCTGCTGTGATTTTGTATGGTCTGTCCCAGTTGGTGCCCAATTTTCCTTCACTCAGGTCTTTCGATGCCAATGTTTTGGCTTTGAGGATGTAATAGCCACTTTGAGTGGTCTTACTTTGGCTTTCTTATTGTAATACCTTTCAACCTGCTATTTTTGGATCGCCATCCTTATGTGGGCCATGTCCCTTCGTTCTTCAGCTTCGTCTAAGTCTTGAAGTCTATTTTTGTCGTTCTCGGCACCGCTGCTATGTGAATATCTCAGGCTTGGCTCCCCGATTTTAACGGGTATGACTGTGTCGGTTCCGTAGACCAACGAATATGGTGTTTCCCCTGTGCTGGATTTGGGTATGGTCTGATATGCCCACAACACTTCTGGTGGTAACATCGGCCGTAGCCCTTTAGCTTCTTCAAGTTTCTTTTTCAATATGTTAAGTATTGTTTTGTTGGAGGACTCATCTTGGCTGTTAGCAGCGGGATGATATGGAGTGGAGAGTATTCGCTTAATGTGCCATTTCTCGAAGAACTCGGTTGTCTTCTTTCCGATGAACTGGGGACCGTTGTCGCAGCTGATTTCTTTAGGGATGCTGAAGCGGCATATGATGTTTTTCCATATAAAGGCGATGACTTCCTGCTCGCGTATTTGTACATACGCACCTGCTTCCACCCACTTGGAAAAGTAATCTATCAAAACTAGAAGAAACCGTACCTTTCCTCATCCAGCTGGTAGGGGACCGATTATATCCATTCCCCATTTGATGAAGGGCAGAGGCGAGGTGACTGAGTGGAGAAACTTTCCTGGTTGGTGTATCATAGGGGCGTACCTTTGGCACTACTCGCACCTGCGGACGTATTCTGCTGCCTCTTTTTTCATAGTGGGCCAGTAATATCCGACTCAAATGATGCAGCGGATGAGGGCACGATTACATGTATGAGTGCCACAATGACCTTCATACACCTCTTCTAATACTTGTCTCGTTTGGTGAGGCCCCAGGCACTTAGCGAGGGGTCCGACAAACATTTTTTTGTAGAGATCATTATTTATCAGGCTGTATCGGGCGGCTTGTACACAAAGTTTTTTGGCTTCTTTCTTGTCGCGTGGGAGCGTCCCGTCCTGCAGGTAGGATACAAACTGGTTGCGCCAGTCCCAAGTAAGGTTTAAAGAGAGTATCTCAACGTGATCAATGGATGTATGGAGGAGGGTGACTACACTTCCCTTGTTGATATTCTTGGTGGCCGCGGCTAGTTTTGCTAAGCCATCCACCTCGATATTTTGTGCCCTGGGGATTTGTTCGAGGCGGCATTCGTCGAATGCAGGCATCAACTTGAGGATTTCTGACTGGTATTTTTGTAGCCTCTGTTCTTTGACTTGGTAAGTCCCGGTGACTTTATTTACTACGAGTTGGGAGTCGCAGTGGAGGATGAGTCATCGGACCCCGTATCTGATGGCTAACTTCATACCTGCAATCACAACCTCATACTCGACCTCGTTGTTAGTCATCTCGAGGAATCATATGGACTGACGAATTATTTCGCCCGTGGGACTTCGAGGACGAGTCCCAGTACCGATCTCGAGGCATTAGTAGTGCCCTCAGTGTAGAGAATCCTCTACGCTGAAGTCGGCGACAAAGTCGGCAAGTACCTGTGATTTAATGGCGGTTCTTGGGTGATAAGATATGTCGTGCTCACTGAGCTCTATGGCCCATTTAGCAAGCCTACCCCAGAGTTCGGGTTTATGCAAAATGCTTCTCAAGGGGAAGGTCGTTATTACTTTTATTGGGTGGCACTGAAAATAGGGTCTAAGCTTTCGTGAAGCTACGACCAGTGCTAGAGCTAACTTCTCGAGATGTGGATACCGTGTTTCAGCATCCACTAAGGTTTCGCTAATATAGTAAATAGAAGATTGCGTACCTTTGTTTTCACGGACCAAGACTGCGCTTACGGCAACTTTGGACACGGCCAGGTATACTAGCAAACTCTCATCCGGGTTTGCTTTGATCAGCAACGGCAGCGAAGATAGGCAGGCTTTTAATTTTCGCAGGGCCTTGATGCATTCCTCGTTCCATTGTAACCCATGATCTTTTCTTAGCACGCTGAAGAACTTATGACATCTGTCGGAGGACCGCGAGATGAATCTTGATAGGGCGGCTATTCACCCCGTTAATTTCTGTACCTGTTTCTTGCTATTCAAAGTCTCGGGTATTGCGTCTATTGCCTTGATCAGATCTGAGTTGACTTCAATACCTTGTTGTGATACGAGAAAACCCAGGAATTTGCTCGAGGCCACTCCGAAGGCGCACTTTTCCGGGTTTAGCTTCATCCCGTACTGTCTCAGTATCCCAAAAGCTTCTTTCAAATGATCGATGTGATCCTCCTTCTTTTCCAACTTTACTAGCATGTCATCGATGTAAACCTCCATGGTTTTGCCGAGCTGTTCCTTGAACATTTTGGTGACCAATCTCTGGTACGTTGCTCCTACATTTTTTAGTCTGAAGGGCATTACCTTGTAGCAGTACGTCCCTTGGTGGGTGATGAAAGTTGTCTTTTCTTGATCTTCTTCGGCCATCATGATTTGATTGTAGTCGGAGTAGGCGTCTAAGAAACTTAACAGGTCGTGCTCCGTGGTTGCGTCTATTAGCTGGTCGATGTGGGGTAATGGGAGTGAATCCTCCGGGCAAGCCTTGTTCAGGCCGGTGAAATCCACGCACATTCTCTATTTCCCATTTTTCTTTTTTACCATGACGACATTAGCGACCCATTGCGGGTATTTTGATTCTCTGATGGGACCGTTGGCTAGTAATTTGTCCACTTCTTCACTGACCGCCTTGTTGTTTGTGGCGTCGAATTTCCTTCTCGTCTGCCGCACAGGCGGGTACAGTGGATCGACGTTCAGCTTATGCGTGGCGATGTCTTTCAAAATTCCTGGCATAGCTGAATGAGAGAAGGCAAATAAATCTGCGTGGTTAGTTAAGAATTCGTGGTACTTACTTGGATTGTGGAGACTGTGTCCGATGTAGGCTTTCTTTGATCGATCGACGTCATCCAACTGGACTGGTTCGAGGTCTTCGACCGTTGCTTTGCAGGCTTCCACGATGTCTGGGTCTTTGATGGCTTCTGCTATCGGGTCGGCTTTAGTCCCCAACATGGCTGATTGCTATGCTTCTGCGCTTGCTCCTTTCAGCTATTTGGTATGTGTACAATCTTGGGCTATCCGATAGCATTCCTGAGCGGTACGTGGCTCGCCTCAAATGCTGAATACTCCCCATGGGGCAGGGAACTTGATCACATGGTAGAAACTCGAGGGGACTGCCCGCATAGCGTGTATACAAGGGCGCCCTATGATGGCATTGTAAGTTGTTTCCTGGTTCATGACATGGAACGTGGTTTCCAGTGTAAATCCCCCTGCTAAGACTGGCAATGATACCTCTTCGGAGGTCTGCTCCACTGCATTGTTAAAACCCGTTAGCGTTATGCAATGCGGTATTATCTTATCTTCGAGTCCCATTTGCATGAGGACTCTTGGATGGATAATACAAGCGCCGCTTCCATCGTCTATCATGATTCTCTTGACATCAGTATCGGTGATACGTAAAGTGATAATTAAATCATCATAACGAGGAAAAGACAAACCGTCAGCATCAGACTTATCGAAGGTGATACTATCTTCGAAGTCGTCATACCGTTCATGGGAGATTGTGTGCTTCAATTTGTGTGTGGTGGTGAACTTTACGTGGTTGATTTCCGAGTCGTTGCTGCCACCAATGATCATATTTATGATGTGTGCTGGAGAAGGTGGATTTGGTGGTCATTGGGATTGATCTCGTCCTCTGGCGAAATTGGTCTTTCCCTTGTCACTAAGCAGCTCTTTCAGGTATCCTTGGTTTAGCATCCTGACTACTTCTTGTCGTAAACCTATGCAATCTTCGATCCTGTGCCCCCTTTCCTGATGGAACTCGCACAGAACATTCGACCTCCTTGCGCTAGGATCCAATTTCATTTTTTGCGGCCATTGCACCTTTTGCCCAGCTTCTCCAGTGCATACACTACTTCTGAAGGGGACACGCGAAAGTTATGAGCAGATAATAAAGGAGGCATACCTCTTTCATTCCGGAGTGGGACGACGTATCGCTGTACTGCATCCGGGTACCTTGGAGGGGGTGGATTGGAGGTCCTGACGTAGGGCTGATGCCTTTCTTTGTTGAAGCGTGGGGGTTGTTCCCGTCGCCCGTCATTGTGTCGGTACCTTCTTACTTCTGATTGTATTGTCGTTAGCCGCTGGGTTGGCCCGTTGAGATCATCTTCGTCCGCTCTTACTTTGGCACAGTAAGCGTTGTGGATCTCTTCCCATGTGGTGGGGGATATTTCATGAGTCGGCTTAGCAATTTCTTGGTTGCTCTCGAACCATCTCTATTCAACCCGTTCTGGAAAGCCGCGACTGCCATGCCTTCCGATACGTTTGGCAAACTCTTCCTTACCCTGTTGAATCTGGCCAAGAAGTCTCTGAGTCCCTCATCTATTGTTTGCCTGATTGCAAAGATATCATTGGCCCTTGCTTCGGCCTTCTTCGCTCCTGCATGGGCAGTAGCGAATTTGTCCGTCATTTCTTCGAACGTCGATATCGTCCTAGCTGGCAGTTATGAGTACCACGTTAAGGTCCCTCCTATCAATGTTTCTCCAAATTTTTTCAGCAGCACGGATGGTACTTGTTCTTTTGATAGATCGTTGCCTTTCACAGCGGTCACATAATGAATCAAATGATCCTCGGGATCCGTAGTCCCGTCATATATTCTTAAGTATGGTGGCATCTTGAAGGTTTTTGGGATTGGGTGAGGGGAAGCCTCCTCACTGTACGGTTGTTCGACGAACCGTCCTACGTCGCGCTTTGGCAGTAGCTTAGGGGCGCCAGGAATTTTGTCTACTCTTTCCTGGTGCTCTTTCATTTGATCACTGAGCGCTTTGTTTTCATTATCCATCTATTCTATTTTCCTAAGGATGGTTGCAAGTGCACTATCGCTGGCCTCGGCACCGACGTGAGCATTGCTTGCTCGCATAGTACCAAGTTCACCGGTGGCAGTAGTGACCTCTGCTGCTGGCGAATCCCTGGTATTCTCTTGGGGTGACTTTTCGATCAAACTACTTAGAGTGTTTGTCAACCACTCTTCCAGTAGCTTCTTAACCACCGGGGGTGTTTCTTTGGCGGCAGATGTGGAGGCCCTTTTCTCGTACAAAATTGTTAAATCTTCGAGTGAAGAGGGTGGGATTTCCCCATCCGGTGCATGACTGGGCGTTGTGCTCGCGATATTTTCCCTACCGGCCTCGTTGAGAGGGCCTATGAGGTTGGTTGTGACATTCGCTATTGTCCTCAACCTTGCTTCTATTTCTGCCATCGTTCGATTTCTATGGAGTATAAAGAACGGTGAACGTTATTTTTTGATATCCTAGGTATGAGCTACGATTTCGATTGCTGAAATCCCTACAGACGGCGCCAAATTGTTCAACCGAAAGTTTTCGAATACTTTCTAGGCTAATCAATCAAAATAAATCAAGGGTAAATCGTAATCGAAGATAATACAACCTTAAGATATGCGATATGTTCGTTTGCTTTTTGGTCTCAGTATGTGACAGAGATTTAAAGATCAAGAGAGGGGTTTAGATAGAAAGAGAGACAGAGAAATAGAGAGAGACCAAGAAGTTTTTTTCCTCCCCCTTTTTACAATGCTAGGATCCTCTTTATATACTAAAGGACCCTACTCTCTGTATTTAAATAAAAAGAAACTAAATACATATCCTTATAGGGACGACGGAACTTATGGTGTCGTTTCCCCTAACGCCACTAGGTTGTAACTCTGTCTCGGCCGAAGCACGCTCGACGGTTATCCATGCCGACGCGGAAGCGTGGTTGGTCAAATTCGATCCCATACAATTGGATTTGCAAAAAAGGCCACCTGGAACTTATTTATAGAGTCAAGGAATCATAATCTGTTTTTCTTAAGATCTTAAAATTACTCAATAAACTATAATTTAAGTCATAAAAGGCCAGAAACTGAATCATGTAGCTGTCTTCTTTTTAATCTTCCTTTATTAAGTGCTCTTTTATTTAACATACTACAACAACAACAAACTCAATATGTTCCCAACAGGTGGGGTCTGAGGAAAGTAATCTACACGCAGACCTTACCCCTACCTAATACAGGTAGAGAGGTTGTCAAATACTTGTGTATACGTATAAGACAATATACTTAATTACTTGTATCACAAGAAGATATTGATTTATCATATGTGGATAATTTAAGCAAAGTGATAATATATAACCGCTCTTAAACTAATAGCCGAGAAAATGTATATTTTGTATTTTTTTTGTATATACATACATTTATGTATTTTATATACACAACATATATAAATTTTATATACTTTTGCGGCTATCGTATATAAATAATATTGGCCGCAGGCTAAAAGTAATCTTTGTCCGATAATTAATCACTGTGGAATATTTTTGTAATATAGATGTGAAAAGTCCATCGAGGCAAGTGCACAGATAGTTATTTTGAGGATGCTATTTAGAGATTAGCCAGTACTTATTTTATCCTGAAATTTAAACTAAAAATCTGAACTTCAAGACAATTAAGGACATTTTTGTCCTTAAAAATTAAACTGAAAAACTAAAATTCAAAACGTACTGGTTAATTTTTAAATAGCAATCCTTTAAAGTGGCTACCTGATGTCATTTCTGCCCAAACCAACATCGATGACCGAAAGGCCTTTTTAGTGGCTATATCAGTAAAAGCTCTTCCAGTTTCATGAACTTTGATTGAAGTAGCTAAGTTGATCTTATGTATACGTTTAGCTTTGTTGCATCTTGAAAAAAAAATGCCTCTATCCTAAATAAATAGTACACGCGTCAACGTTTTGACGACTCGGAGATTTTTAAAGTGCTAATCTTTTTTTCAGTATAGTGAATCATCTTCTGTCTGCTTAAACTTCCATGTTTTGTCCTCCACGGCCATAAAATCGATTTAGAAAAATGATTTTATCACTTTGTTTTTTAAGTTTTTGTACGCTCATACACAAACATCTTAAAATAACCACGTAAAATACTGCTTTTAGGATATATCTTACTCGTTGAATCTTGCATTTATGTAGCGTAGAGAGTCAATGGATAAAGGCATAAAGCTGTGTTAAAAACGCAAGGAATGAAGCAAATGGAGGTGAGTAGATATCTTAATTTTAACTAACTATATTCTGACGAAGAAAGGACAAGGCAGCAATCACATGTAAAAGAATACCATGGTTTCTTCTTTCGCATTTTCAACTTTGGCCAAATGACTTCAGTCTGGTGCAAGACAAAAAAAAGGACTAAAGTCTGTGAGACCTAATGATCAACATTCAAGTTACATGATTAAAATCTGCGACTCATTTCATTTTCTTTCTTTATGATTATGCTGTTTATTGTTAGAAACTCCGCGACTCATCAAACCAGCATATATCAGCTTGTTCTTTCTTGAGCGAGTTTCACGCTCAATATCTAAGTTTTCTCTTGCTTCCACTTTGAAAGAGCCAGAAAACTTCAGGACTCTTTAAGATTTTCTAATATGCACATTCTGCTGAAAGTTTTCTCAGGCAGATATAACTTGTCAACTCCGTCATGTGGTCATTCGTTCCATTTATTCCCGTCCCTGCTCCATGTATTGCCATTGGCAGTTGGCAACGCCGATAGAGTGATGATTATTTGCAATGGCCTCAAGAGATTAGCCTGGTTTCTTTCTCATCATAATAATGCATAAAGGCCAACAAGAGCACAAACATCCCTTTTGTTGATCTTCCTTGAAACTTTTCGAGCTTCTCCAACAAGTATAACATAGAAAGTGTAGCATATTCAGCCCCATTGTACACTTACTTTCTCTCTTCCACCTTTACGAACATCATGCAGCAGATAAAGCCAGCTGGAAAAGAAGGCATCTCAGTTAAACACCTGACATATAAATAGAACTTTGCATTATCAGCATATCGATGTATTATTTTCTTCTTTGGCGAGGAGAGGGGAGGGAGCTTACCAGAATACCTGCTTCTTTGTACTAAAGAGTTTTAACAAACGGTGGAGCATCCCTTCGTGGCCCTGCTACAGAACGATAGACGTACACCTTATCAGCATAGTCATCGCTGTCCTCATCTTTGATTACCTCGACATTCAACCTAGGCATCTCTTTTGCAAGTAGCCGACAACCATTCATGGTGACATTACACGCTGACATCCAAAGACACCGCATAGATTCATACTTGTCCAGTCCGGAAAGAAGTGCTGCATTTCCGAATGGACAATCCCTTATCTCCAGCTTCCTCAGCTTAGAACAGCCGTCAAGCACACACTGCATACCCCAGTCACTGCTTCCAGCAAAAGCCACTGAAAGTGTCTCAAGGTTTTTAGCATACTTCCCGATGTACTCAAATGTCTGATCAGTTAACAGCCCAGAAACGGAAAGCCTCTGGAGCTTTGTACAAGTCTTGACCACTGCACCAAAAGCCTCATCCATTGGTTCATTTGTCAGGTAATCTGGCTGGCAAGGATTCATTATGCAGAGACGAAAATGGGTGAAATCAGGGCAGTTACGCACTATTGTTGCAACGGCAGCATTAGTCATTTGCCGGCAGAAATAGAGAACATATTGAAGCTTAGGACAACCGGCAGAAACAGCTACAAAGCCCGACTCCGTCACCCCATGGACAATATCCTGGTCAAAAGGGTCAGCAGGAAAGACTCGCAGTTCTTCAAGCAAAGGGCAGCTGGTTCCAACAGCCTCTAATCCCTTGTCTTCGACAGTGTCAAGGACCTATAAACAGAAAGATAAGGCATGAACACCTTGAAAATAGAAAATGGAATTACCAGGATAAAAAGGTGATCAGAGGAGTGGCTATGAAACGGCGGCCCTCCCAGAGAAAACAACCACAGAGCAGTTTAAAATTGAAAGACAAATTAGCGGTCACTTTCAGTAGACAATGAAGTAAACAAGGTCATGACATTTATTTGCTACCATTAAATTTTCCTTGGTGCTGGAATGAAAATATCTTATTAATGACTACAGTTGGAAACTCCTTATTTTCCTCTACCTTTTCAATTTTACCCTTTATCCAGAAGAATAAAACAGTTGATCATCAGAACAACTACGCCTCAGATAGCACACAAATGGCACCAGTGGTATATCAGCTGAAATATTTTATGTTCACCATACATCAAGAATTCAAGAGACAATGTGACGAATGAATATGGTGCCTCCTCCTTCTACTACTAAGGCGATAAACAGGTAATATGCCTCTTAAAAGCATGTAGATAGTCCTAATCAGTCCATCATGTGAGTCTCAAGCTAACCTTCATTCAAGCAGGAATGTACATACACCAGTAAATAACTATAATATTAAAGAGTAGTTCAATCCCAACTTTTTCTTGGCAAAGAATTGAGGATGATGTCAGATAAACTTCTTCTCAAAACTAGTAAGGAAGATCTTGATGTCAATTCTTTTTAGATAAGGTGAGTGATGTCAATAAAAGGCATCAAGAAGATACAAGGAGTACATGAATGAACACGTCCAATGCTCTCTAGTGGTGCGGTTATTTGTTCCTCAGAGAATACATAGGTGGGAAAAATTAAAGATCTCTGTGTCATTTTTCCACAAAATGTTAAATGTTAGGATGCTAATACCTAATCATGAAAGGGTTAATCACATAGATATTAGAGTTGCGGCTAGATCCTTACCCAAAGGCGTCTCAAATTTGGGCAATGAGCAAGAAGCTTCGATAATTCACCACTCCCAATGGTTGCATAGCTCAAGTTGAGGAAAGTCAGACTAGCACAGGCTGCATAAAGAACTGGTAAATATAGAGAAGTCGCTTCCCATAAACCCGAGAGAGTGTGGAGGTTTTTGCAGTTGCTGAATGCACTTTCAACTTGTGCGTACTGCTGACTCGTGAGTTCTTGATGAAAGGATCCTGTACCGAGTTCCATCAACTGAGGAGCCCGGACAAGCAGGCGTTGCAATTGATCCAAGTTAATGTTCTTATTCACCTTCAGAACCCTCAGCGATTTGCACCTACTGACAAGTCTTTCTAGGGCATCGAAACTGATCTCACTGTTCAGACTGGCAAAGTTTAACACCTCCAGTGATGCAAAATCATCCGGAAAACAACTTAGCCAACTACCAGCAATATCATCCATGCCATTCTCCTGAATGTCCAGCTCTGTCAACCTCCTGCAAAGGGAAACCAGCATTTAGATAGGTAAAGCAATTAAGACAACTGGGATTCATCCATCTAGGCTGCTGATAAGCATTAATTTAAAAGCGGGCCAGAAAACAAGCTGACTTTTTGTTGCCTATGGAGAAAACAGTGTTTTTGCATTTTCTAAACCTTGATGATTTATTAGGGGTATCACCGGCTTACGTGGGGTCTGGAGCAAGAAGAACTATGAAATCACTCAAACGAGGTCTTGTTATCATCATGTACACAGAACCTCATTGTGATTGTATAGATCATTTTGATAATACATGAAGACATTTGTTATGTATCAAAATGAACATACAAGTCCTGCTTCTGCAGCATATAGAAATATGGGATGTGATATTTAGAGCCATCCTTCAAACTATATCCCCTTGGAACAATTGAGGATCATAACATCCAAGGATCTCACATTCTCAGATTCTTTTTCGTTCATTATCTCATAATGTAAAATTGCAAAGTTGTCAACTTCTATGATTCGGAATCATTAAATGCAACTCAAGATGATATTTTGGTAAGCAATTAGAATTTGTGATGGTATAAACATGGAAATGCTTACAAAGTGAGAATTCTAATTGCTTATGGTAGCATCCAAAGATTTGACATTCTTAGATTCTATTTGGTTCAGATTCTCATTATGCAAAGTCGCAAAGATGCCACCTTCTATGTTTGAAACTATGATATCGGAATACTTAGGGCAGCTCAAGATAAAAATTTGCTAAGCAATCTGGAACTTTATGATGCTATAAACATGGGAATACGTCTAATCACACAGGCCATCCATGAGCAGCAGCCAATGTCTTCATTAATTGCTTATCATTAACAACCAAAGATCCATATTCTCAGTTTCTTTTTGGTTCAGATTCCATAACTAAAATCGCAAAGATGCCAGCTTCTAGGTTTCAAAATATACCATAGTGGAGTCATAAGTGCTGCTCAAATGGAATCTTGGTAAACAATTGGAAATACTTACAAGTCAGAATACTAAATACACAGGCCATCCATGAGCACTAGTCAATACCTTCCTTATTTGCTAAGAAAAAAATCAACATGACAGTCTCGTGAACCATAATATCCCAGCATTGCTATAAATCTAGGGCGACAATTTGACAGCATATACTAGCTCAAGCTCCAAGGTCTAATCGCCAATAACAGGTAAAGAGATCAAATGTACAGTACGGAGTCTAAGTTAAATACTCTTTCTTGACAAATAAGAAAGTTATTTGTGCCTAACAATGGCCGAATGGCATCAAAGAATTGTTGGTCCTTGGTTATTATCCTGTATTTGTAAATAATAATTCTGGAAAATAAAAACGTTAGCGTATAAACGTAAATATAAATGAAACAGTAATTAATTCGAGCCCACTGAATTCACAGTGTTTCCTTAAGGAATTTAATCCCCTCCTAGTACCCAAGGTTATGGATTATTTCCTCCCATGATAGAACGAATTACACACTGGTGTAGCGGTACTTAAAACTCCAGTGTTTCAGCGAACACAAAATTCGGCAGCAAATCACACTTACGGATGCTTTGTTTGTAGTTAAAAACAATGCAAAATAAAGGAGGACAACTCAGAAGTCGAATGGAAATTCTGAGAGGAAAGAATGCAATGTATAGCCACAGAACTTGTTAGGGGAAGCCGTTCTTACGGCTAGCCGAATACTAAATCGAGTACCCCATAGCAAAACACAATCCATTCTATATGAAAAATAGAAAGGAAGGAAGCCCAATTTGAATTATTTGAAAGTGTGGGGGTGTTTGGCAAAAGTACAAATTCCTAAACCCAAAAGGGTAAAAATAGGACTCAAAACAGTTGATTGTGTTTTATAGGATATGCGACTTATAGTAAAGCATATCGATTTCTGGTTCATAAATCAAAAAATCCCGACATTCATAATAATACGGTTATAGAATCAGATAATGCTGAGTTCTTTGAAAATATATATCTGTATAAAAAGAAATGCGAGTCGATTGGTGAAGGATCTAAACGACCTCGGGAAGAAACAAAAGAAAGTACATTTAATCAAGAAGATCCAATACGTAGTAAACGTAAAAGAACGTCTACTTCGTTTGGACCAGATTTTGTGACTTTCTTATTGGAGAATGAGCCTCAAACATTTAAAGAAGCTATGTCTTCTTCGTAATCATTATTCTGGAAAGAGGCAGTCAATAGTGAAATAGAATCCATATTGAACAACCATACATGGGAATTAGTTGATCTTCCTCCTGGAAATAAACTTTTGGGTAGTAAATGGATTTTTAAAAGA
>MU682287.1:155935-172851 GCA_026770625.1 Nicotiana glauca
AGGAATCACCTATGTAAGTGTGAAGTGTTAGCCGCTTCAAGGAGAATTGTGCAAGGCCAATTCTCTACGCACTTATGAAACCAGGCGGTGTTCATGGCGAAACGAACACAACAATGAGAACCAAAGATGGTTAAGGGTTGATTGTGCGACTTATTGTTGTCTAGGTATACACTAAAGTTCAACGGTTCAAAGATATCAAATGTACCGATTGACCGAATATCACTACGGAAAGTTCAAAGGGAAACCTACTTATCCAGATACAATTAATCCTTGCTTGCGAATCACACAAGTTTTTCATGCATAATTCCATGATATAGCCATTCCCCATTCATGTGGGGGATTGTTGAGTTTTTGTTTAAGATGAAATAGTCTTAAAATGAGAGTGAACGGGAAATGGAGGAAAAATGAAATTTTGAGTAAAATTTTAAGTTTTCCTTCTCTTTAATGAGACATTGTACCTCATTGGTAGAGGATAAGAATGTTGGTGGGTTTATATACAAATGCACTTCATATAGCTCTTAAAGAGTTAGGAAGAAGGCAAGTCTCGCGCCGTTGTCGTCGCTGCTTGGCTCGGCTACGGCTTCGGATTTGGTCAAATGATTGATTGATTGATTAATTTTTTGGACCAAATTTATTTGTTAATAGTGAATATTAACATGATATAATCCGTGTTTTGTAACGGATGTATTCCAATCCGTGTATAGTACCACCAGCTGCAATAACAACCACTCCAAGTGCTTGATCCATTACAAGCAAGTGCTTGCTCCACAAGCTAGTGCTTGCTCCATAACAAGCTAAGTGCTTGTTCCACCATGGAGGGAGGGCTGATCTCTCTCAACTGACTGCTATAAATAGAGCAGCAGTTGGAGAGAGATACACACCGAAAAAAACACTCGAGATACACTTTGTATACACTCGATATACACTGGAAAAACGAATTGCAATCTGATATCCTCTTCAGTAAGAATTCAACATTGACTATACATTGCACTCCTTCCTCTCAGAATTTCCATTCGACTTCTGAGTTGTCCTCCTTTATTCTGCATTGTTTTTAACTACAAACAAAGCATCCGTAAGTGTGATTTGCTGCCGAACTTTGTGTTCGCTGAAACACTGGGGTTTGAAGTACTGCTACACCAGTGTGTAATTCGTTCTATCCTGGGAGGAAATAATCCATAACCTTAGATACTAGGAGGGGATTAAATTCATTAAGGAAACACTGTGAATTCAGTGGGCTCGAATTAATTACTGTCTCATTTATATTTATGTTTATACGCTATCGTTTTTATTTTTCAGAATTATTATTTACAAATACAGGATAATAACCAAGGACAAACAGATATCAGATTGCAATTTGTTTTTCCAGTGTATACAGAGTGTATACGAAGTGTATATCGAGTGTATCTCGAGTGGTTTTTTCGGTGTGTATATCTCTCCAACTGCTGCTCTATTTATAGCAGTCAGTTGAGAGAGATCAGCCCTCCCTCCATAGTGGAACAAGCACTTAGCTTGTTATGGAGCAAGCACTTGCTTTTAATGGATCAAGCACTTGGAGTGGTTGTTATTGCAGCTGGTGGTACTATACACGGATTGGAATACGTCCGTTACAAAACACGGATTATATCACGTTAATATTCACTATTAACAAATAAATTTGGTCCAAAAAATTAATCAATCAATTGACCAAATCCGAAGCCGAAGCCGTAGCCGAGCGAGCGACGACGGCGCGAGACTTGCCTTCTTCCTAACTCTTTAAGAGCTATATGAAGTGCATTTGTATATAAACCCACCAACATTCTTATTCTCTACCAATGAGGGATAATGTCTCGTTAAAGAGAGAGGGAAACTTAAATTTTACTCAAAATTTTATTTTGCCTCCATTTACCATTCACCCTCTTTTTAATATCTTTCTATATTAAAAAGAAAAACTCAACAAGTTAATGCTCATTAACAGATAAATGTCACATCAAGAAAGTAACATAAAACTGAAGAGGAAATAAATAATAAAGTGGAACCATTTCAATTTCCGCTTATACTTTGCCTATCTTTTTCTTTCTTTCAAAATGTGAGACAAGGCAGGTTGGTGATAACAAGATAACAGGCGTATATCGTGTCCCGGACCAAGGACATGTCACTTTGTTTCTTCATTCACATGGCCACTACAAATGAAAATGAAAGTTTCTTAACCTTTCCACATCCAGACACATGGGTCTACTGTTTTGTCCTCCATTACTACAATAATTAGCTTGGACCACCACGTAAACAGTATTGTTTCCTTTTCTCTATGTGGCTTGAATGAATTCTAAATCCACCACACTAAAACTAAGATCCTAAAAGATCAAAGCTAGAAATACCCAGTTACAGCCAAACAAAAAAGAAACTATTTGAAGAAAGAAACAGAAGGTTTTCATTCAATCAACACCCATACCTGAAACATAACTGGTATAAAAATTGAAACTTCACAGATGTTAGAGTATCTACCAATCAGAAAAATATGAACTAAAAGAATTTGCTCCTTGAATTAGTTCAGGATAAAAATCAAAGTTAACAAGATAGACTTACTTGCAGTAAGTAGCAATGGATTTGATCCCATCAGTGCTAAAACCATCACAACTCAACAAAGAGAGAGCCTTAAATCCATGAAATGATTTAGCCAAAAACTCCAAACTCTCATCACTAACAGTCATCCTCTTCAACCTCAACTCCTCAAGAAAGGGGTAAACTTTGGCAAAAACATCAAGCCAAGCCTGAATATCAGCACCCCAATTCTCTGGGACCAAATTAAAGTCAGAAAATCTAGGCTTTCCTTTAAGGGTAAGGCTCTTAATCTTGGGAAATCTTCTTGCTACAATATCAGGAGAGACCGAATAGCAATTCCCGATGAACAACTTAGTCCTTGTCCAACGCTCTGCATTGTACCAATCCTTACAAACCAATGAAGCTGAGTTTCTGTCCTTGTGAGACTGCACAAGTGACAGCACCTTCTCCAACACCTCATCTGGGAATGGTGATGCTGTTGACTCATTCAATAAATCCACCGATTCCCTCGGTTTTTTCAAGCTGGGATTCATTTTCAGCTCCTTGTAGATTCAAAACAGCCTAATTCTCCACAAGAAGAAAACTGAATTTAAATAAAAACAATCGCGCAAAGTTTAAATCTTTACACCATTTTCAGCCCCTTGTAGATTCAAACAGCTAAATCTCCTCTTCCCAATAAAATAATGGCAAAGTTTAAATCTTTAGGGCGTTTTCAGCTCCTTGTAGATTCAAACACCTTACTCTCCTCAAGGATACTGCATTTAAATAAAAGCAATTATAAAGTTTACATCTTTATACCATTTTTGAGATGTAGACAAATTATCAACTGCAAATTACAAAGAATAACACTAATTTCCCAAGATTTGTAACAAAAAAGGAAACAAATTAATAGTAAATAACTGATAAAAGAAACTAAAACCCATCTTGAGGCACCTGAATTTCAACAAGAAAATATCATCTGCAATCAGTTCTAGTCCACTTTCGTAGAGCTTTCAAGAAAACAAATAGTAAAAGATATATTGGTCTAAAGAGTATTTCTTGAAGAGAGCAAAAAGAGGGTCAGAAATAGCAGAACTTTCTGAAACACTTCTGAAAAAAGCAGATAGAAAATGACACATAAAAATCAGCTTAAAACCATATCTAGATCAAATTAAAAAGAAAAAAATAACTCCACCACAAAAATTACAGTCCAATTACAAGAAAAATCAGGAAAAGGTGGGTTCTTGAGAAAATTGGGATTGAACAAGAATTGAAAAAGGCGTAGGCTTTTTTTATTGCATACCTCAGTCTTGAGTGTGGTGTATCGTGTAAAAAATGTGGACACTTTGGTGAACCAGAAGAGCCAAAGAAACTCTCAACCCAACCACTTATATTATATAGCAAACCAAATTATTCTCCAAAAAGAAAAAAGAAAACTTTATTGCATAAAAAAATAATTATTAAATTACATAATTAATTTATTTTTTAATCAATCAAATTACTGTACACATAAAGGTTATAATAATTAACAAAGTCCACCATATGTGAAGCTGACAGACATGGCAGGCGAGCCAAGCCCAACCCTCTCCAGCGTGGGGACAGTGGTGTGAGCTTATGAGATTTCGACACGTATACATAATCACGTTGGTGGGTACATTTTTCACGGCGCATATTAGACAAGAGCCATTTTTGTGGTGCGAAGTAACGGTAAATGGGTAATTTTGTACGTTTCACCCCTCAAACTCGAATAATTAGCCGCACCGGATATTTACATCAAATTATATTAATTCACTATAGTTAATAAATTTAATTAGATAAGAATATATATAATTTATCATGGTTAATGATTGAAGACCATATACAAGACATATGTCATGTATCTATTGGTCTGATGTAAACACCCGATGCGGATAAGTTTTTATTTATTAAGGGTGAGAGGGGTCAATGCGAGAAAATTAATTCAAAGTTCATAAACATTCTTACACAACTATGTAAGTAAAGCAAAATTAAGAGACGTAAAAGATTTCACCAATAAATAAATTCTACTATGTAAGTTTGTTCCGTCCTTTCTAAAATTAGACTAGGAATAAACATATAGGTTGTCGTTCAAAGTTCAAATTATCAATTTTGAGAGGAAAGATAAGGAAAAATGTGAATAGGAGAGGTGAAAACTATAAAGATTTTACTTACTTTGAAAAGAGATACTGTAATTAAAAGTGAAAAAGTGGCTTCCTAGCTTTTGTCAGCAAAGATTGGCAAGTCACACTACACATTTTGGCTTTCATATTGGAGTTGAGGTATTATTTGTATTTATTTACTAATATATTACTTTCTTTCCCTTGTTCCAAGAGCAATCCCACTTCCAACCGAGAGGTTGTGAGTTCGAGTCTCCCCAAGAGCAAGGTGGGAAGTTCTTGGAGGGAAGGATGCAAGGTGGGAAGTTCTTGGAGGGAAGGATGCCGGGGGTCTATTTGGAAACAGTCTCTCTACCCCAAGGTAGGGGTAAGGTATGCGTACACACTAGCCTTCCCAGACCCCACTAAGTGAGATTATACTGGGTTGTTGTTGTTGTTGTTTCCCTTATTCCACGTCATGCATGCTACTACTTCGTTGATGGTATTTATTGAGTAATAGTGGTTTGTAATTACCAGTTTTTTAATCTTTGTTAAGTGAAATTCATGTCAACAATATCTAAATACTACTACTAAGTTTTTACTTTAACTTCATTCAAATATTATCCAAACTCCTACAGACACTCTCTTTCTCCAAATATTTCACACCGAAAATGCTCTATTTCCTACGTATATACATTAATAAATGGAAAATATTTTTTAAAATTGTATCCATTGAGGTTTAAAATTGTACTTGATTTATTCTATGAAATATCTGCTATTTTCCTACCAACAGTGGGTACCAAAAAACTCTATTCATTAAGGTTTAAACATATAGGAAAAAAAAATAAGTGAATGGTTATTCAGGGTTAGAATTAGGAAGGAAATCTATTTTAAAAAGTAGCTTTACGTATAGTAACTAATTTTATAGCCAAGAATGCAATCATCCACATAAATCCCTAACCTAAAAGAAGGATTCACGTAATTAAATAAAATTATATTGATCTAGTTCAAAAGTTTTCAAATTAAGGTGAAAACTAAGCCTCCTTCCAAAATAATTGGATTAAACTGGTAACAAAATAATTGAGTGAAATCACAAGATAATTAGACGATTCGGAATTTGTACCATCGGTACCGTGATGGCGCATAACATCGCACTGGCTAGGTGAGCCAACATTAGAGTATTACTAACTAATTTTCTTTACGTTTCAATGATTAAAAGTAAACAAGCTAAAACAAGTTGAAAAAATTGCGGAAGTGAGTAAACAGCATCTTTGTTTATATACTATTGCTATTACTACCTAGAATCTAGTGTTACAATCTACGAACACACTATGATTTTCTACAAACATTAGTCTGAAAGAAATTACAATTGTTTTGGAAATAAAGAAAACAGTAATATAGAGATGTAGAAGGGTACGCCTGGGCATGCGGACACCAACAAGACAACCTTGGGTCTTTAAATTGTGTAACTTGAAGCCAACCTCTCAATCAGCCACTACCTGCTCCGAAATCTACACAAAAAATACAGAGTGCAGTATCAGTACAACTGATCTCGTGTATTGGTAAGTGCCGAACCTAACCTCGACGAGGTAGTGATGAAGCTACGGCGAGGTAATTACAAATATAACCTGCATATAGTAATTAATAAAAGCAGAAAGAAGAACGGCACAAAATAAAATATTTACTCAAATATCTTATCAGTACCCAGTTATAACCAATCCTTAAGTGAAATGCAATACTACAGAATAACGTACACAGTAGGAGAAAGATATATAAACACATGAACTTATGCGATATACATCCCTATCCCGCCATATATTCAATATCAATATGAATATTCATCCGTATTACTCCATATCAATCCACCATTATTCCCCCTGTTGCGGCGTGCAACCCGATCCCACTGTACATTAACAATTCACCCTTATTCCTCCTGTATACATATCACCCTTATTCCTCATGTTGCGGCGTTCAACCCCACCCTACTATATAATAGCATTTCACCCTTATTCCTCCTCAATATATCATCCTTATTCCCCTGTTGCGGCTTACTACCCGATCCCACCATATCATTACCAATTATACAATAAAAATAGAAATTCCACAATTTAACTCAAAACTCTCCACAATATTTAAACATCAAACCAAAGCATACGGAAAGCTTGTACATTATGAAACTTCACACAAATAATATTACTCAGCGAAACCAATCCGAAATATACCAGCAACAGCGATAAACTAGCTTAAGCCAATAATATAAGACGACGAAACTACGGGATACCTAATACCTTCAACAACGAAAGATAATATATGGCAAGCAATTAAGCATGGAAATACTAGTAAAGCATGTAGCAGTTAAGGCAGGAAAACAACATAACAAGGACGGAAAGAAAACATGCAAAACAAAAAAATTGCGGCGTATAGGTACTCGTCACCTCACCTATGCGCCACTCACATGGATTTTCACATGGCAAATTAAGTCAAGGATTCCTAATCCCTCGAGTCAAAGTTAGACACAACACTTACCTCGATCCACATGCCACTCACTGCTCAATTACAATTTTTTATTTAGATTCATCCTCCAAAATACTCGTATCTAACCATAATTTACTTAATAACATCAAATATTATTAAAAGAATCAATTTCAATACATAAATTTAGGTTTCCTTACATTTTCCCCAAAAAGTCAAAAATCGACATTGATCACTCTTGATCATAGTGGTTGAGAGAGTTTCTCTAATACCACTAGGTCAAGGGTTCAAGGTTTGGGGAGAACACATGCCAATCCATTTTGTTTTTTGTAAACATGTACTTCATCAATTGTAGTATCCTATGAATTATACATATTCCTGCAGTTCTCCATTTAACAATTACAAAATTATGTGTTCTTACTTTATTCAAGCTTCACTTAACTTCGAATTATGTGTTCTTACTTTATTCAAGCTTCACTTAACTTCGATTTAAAAGAATAATTGTATCAAATTAAATAAAATTAAAGTTGGTGCAGAATTAATTAAAACTAACAGCTGGGTTTGCCGACATAGTTTGGGCTGGCCGAGGATGAGCGCACGTGAGGGAATCACCCTTCTTAAGCCGCACGAGTCGAGGATGTAACAGAGAATAAACAAACAACAACAACAAGGCTATTTCCAAATAGACCCCCGGCATCCTTCCCTCCAAGAACTTCCCACCTTGCTTTTGGGAAAACTCGAACTCGCAACCTCTCGATTGGAAGTGAGAGTTGCTTACCATCAGATCAACCCCTCTTGTCATACACTAATTAAGAGAGTTTAATGAGGCATGTATTCAGCTGAAGAAAACAGCTAATGATCTCGAATCTCTATAATTTTCTTTCAAAATATTACTTAATAATTAAAACAAGAATTTCAACGTAAGACGACAAAAAACATAAACAAAATCAAGTACGTATTAGTAGTAAACTTGTCATCTTAGTTAATCGATTTTGAATAGATATAGCCATCATAGACAGTTGTGTCCTTAATCCGTCACGTTCTTATGCTTCACCCTTTACAACTTAGGAGTATACAGGGATATTTATCCGACACAACTGAATTTGTTACGTGATTTATAGACCAGCGAATTCATATGATCCAAAATAATGAATAAATTAGATTAAAAATAAGACTTAGCGTTAAAATCAAAGAAAATGGTAGGCCTAGCTCCGGAAACAACGTTTCTGAGGATAGAAATAAGAGCAATATAAGTATAAAGTAAAGTTGTATTATTTAGTTTGAGAACAAGATGCAGTATAAGTTTTGCCAGAGATTTCGTATCTTTACAATGATTGTCGAAGTTACTATTTATAATTATACCTAGAAAACAATATCATAGGATCAACCTCCTCTTAAATGACAAATAAAGAGGGTCATTGATGAATAATATTTAACGGCAGGTTATGAATGCCAAAATTCTCTACAACGACTTCCTATTTAATATTAGGGAATATTCGTCATTTAATGCCATTTGGTAATAGACATTCAACCCGTTCACGTTGATGTTTCCTTCGGGATTTATCCGGTACCAACTGCAAGTGTTGTTCCCGGCCTTGGCTCTCACTCGATTTTTCTTCCATCTGTCTCCGGTTCCACGTATCATGCTATCATTCGATCATTCAATAGAAACCAATTTTATCCTATATAATGGACCGGGTTGGTTCGATTTTTATCAAAACCAAACCAACTATCTCGGTTTGGATTGGTTCGATTTTGTCGGGTTTTTCGTGCTTTTCGAAATTTTTTGTTACGTAACTATTATTTCAATCTTACTTTTTTAAAGTTATAAATAAAGTTTTGATAAGTGAATATATATTTAGTATAAGTAGAAAAAATTGACAAACATATGACTTATTAAAATATTCAAATAGGAGAATTTTTCTAGTAATACATGATAGTTATTTTCTTAGCCATCTAACAATAATTTTTTGTTAAATATATACTTTCAGGGTTAACCGAATTTAATAATTAAATATAAAAATCAAAATGATATCTAAATAATGATATAGTTTATTTTATTTTATATTATCGAACTACTATTTCAAATTCGAAAAAGTTTTAAGAAATCTTGACATATGAATATAGAAGAACAAGAGATGATTTACGCATTTCAATAACATTTGATAAGAAAATGGTACAACCCATTATTAAAACTAAATAAAATGAATGCACTTCAAACTTCTATTAAATAGTATATCCTATGAGAGGATCCCAAATATTTCTATATTTTTTAAATAAAATTCAATATGAAAATTTAAAAGTATTGTATATGGTAAAAATCAGAGGGTCCGATTTTATGATCATTATGGCGCTTCACGAGACCGCCTCTGAAGCCTCGAGGCCCAGCTCGAGGTTCGACCTCGAGATAAATCAAAGGTATGATGGATGAACAGAAAGTTCCCAAGGTAAACAATTTGGCGTCCATCGTGGGGCTAAAAATAATAGTGATTGTTTTCTTGCTAGTTTACTGTGTAACACAATTTATCTTTCACACTTGTTCTTGTCCAAGAATCTTTGATTTCAGGTCAAAATGTCTAACTCAGTGAATGCATATGAAAACAACGGTCTTGAGAACCATGGAGAGAATGTTGTAGATGTTCCAAGTATTGGTGTACCATCACGAAACCCTGAGGACGCACCAGAGCCAATCCCCATGCGATGCCCAACACGTCGATATAAGCTCACACACTAACAGTAGCGTACGCCAAGGAGACCAATAAGAAGCTCGAAAAACCCCAGCTCGGGAGGAACAAGAGGTTAGACTTCACGTTATTTTGAGATGTTGCAGGCACAACAGCTAGCAATTGCTCAACTGCAAAGCCACCAAAATACAGCGGCCCCGGAAACGGCCCTTTGGATCGAACAGGTACCTGAAAGGTCAGCAATAATGGGTCAGCAGCCGACCCCACTATTATGAAGATGATCAAGGACCTCACAAAGAGAATCTAGTCGGGCGAAGAGATGATGCCAACGACAAAAAGGTAGAGACCTACAACTCAAGGGTCGATAAGATTCCGGGTGCACCACAAATCCTGAAGGGTGTAGACTTAAAGAATTTCATGCAAAAGCAATTCCCACAAAATACTGCTCCAAAGCCCATCCTGAAGAAATTTAGAATGTCCGATCTTCCGAAGTACAATGGAACCTCGGACCCCAACAAGCACGTTACAGCCTACACTTGTGCAGTAAAGGGCAACAACCTGAAGGACGACGAGATCAAATTTGTCCTGCTAAAAAATTTTGGAGAAACACTTTCAAAAGGGTCCATGATGTGGTATCACAACCTATCCCCGAATTCGATAGACTCATTTGACATGTTGGCAAATTCTTTCATAAAGGCACATGTCGGTGCCATCAAGGTGGCTATAAAGAAATCTGACGTCTTCAAAATCAAACAAAGAGAAAATAAGATACTATAGGAGTTCGTATCTCGCTTTCATATGGAACGAATGGAATTACCACCAGTCTCTGATGACTGGGCAGTGAAGGCCTTCACTCAAGGTTTGAACGAACGAAGCTCGGTGGCTTCGAATCAACTAAAGCGGAACTTGGTTGAATATCGTGCCTTGACTTGGTCGGATGTCCACAACCGATATCAATCCAAGATTAGGGTCGAGGACGAACAACTAAGAGCCCTCTCGGGCTTAGTATATCCTTGAAGGCTCCTGGCAAAGGAGCCAAAACCAAACAAGGAAAGGTACCAACCACACACCGAAGATAGAAGAAATACCCCAAGGCATAACATACCCCGAAATGATTGAAGAATGGATCGAGGTCAGAATCCTCGGGGACTTGTAAGCAGAGTAGAATTCAATAGGCACATAGGACCAACGGAGGAACCCCCTATCTGAATACAACTTCAATGTTGACATTTTGGACATCGTATCTGCCATCGGCAAAATTAGAGACAACATGTGGACAAGACATATGCTATCAGATCCATCGCAAAGGAACCCTAACTTAGTGTGCGAATTCCATGGCACGCACGGTCATAGGACCTAAGAATGCAGATAGTTCCGAGAGGAAGTGGCCCGACTACTCAGTAAAGGTCACTTGCAAGAGTTCCTTAGCGACCGAGCCAAAAACCAATGTCGGGAAAGAGAGGCAAACAGGAAAAATGAAATAGATGAGCCGCAATATGTCATTCACATGATCATCAGAGGAATCGACATCCCATATGATCCCATTGTCAAAAGAACAAAAACATCCATCACCAAGGAGAAGAGAACTCAGGGTTACATAGCTGAAGATGCTCTCACATTCAGCGACGAGGACATTGAGGCCCTATCTCAACCTCATAATAATGCCTTGGTAATTTCTTTTCTTGTAAATACATTTTAAATTAAGTGTGTGCTAGTAAATCCACATAACTCGAACAATATTATCAAGTCAAGGGTGGTAGAGTAGCTCGAACTGCTCGACCAGATCGTGCCCGCCTCTCAAGTCCTAAACGGATTCAACATGGCAAGCGAAACAATGAAAGGGGAAATCATCCTCTTGGTCAACATACTCGGCACGACCAAAAATGTCAAATTTCATGTCATCGAAGGATGCATGAGATATAACGTCTTGCTCAGAAGGCCATGGATATATTGCATGAGAGCAGTACCATCCACTCTTCATCAAATGATGATATTTCCAATAAATGACGGAATAAAAATGGTGTATGGGGAATAACATGTAGCAAGGGATATGTTCGCGGTGCACGATGTGGAACCAACATCGACGCCTTCAACATCAAAGGAGCCAAAGGATAAGCAAATAGTGAAGTAGCTATCATGAGAAACATTCTCGGCAACACACAAATAAAATAAGCAAAGGGACAGTGCCACGTCCCTGGAATAAACAGTTAAAGCATATCGAGGCTCGAAGCGCCATCACCACTAAGGTATAAGAGTCTCCTTTTTTATTTTTTACATCTTACACTAACCTATGTGCAGGTGTCCGACCAAAACAATCGAAGAACTCTTCAGCTTGAAGACCTCAGGTTTTAAAGCATGTGTTGCACTCTTTTCCTTCGATCAGATTTTATCCCGAGAAGGGTTTTACCAGCAAGGTTTTTAATGATGCAACATCTATATGCTACCTAAGGAGAACTCAACAAGTATCCAAGGCTTCTCTCCAATCAACCTCGAATACTGGGGGGCATCCCCCTGGGAGGCCGCCTCCTCAGAGAAGTCAAGACGTGCCAAAAAGGGTCTCGATAGGAAAATGTTGTATCGGGACAAATGGTCGAACAAACCGTGTCCGCATAGAACAGCCGAGCCCTTGATGACAAAAATATGTAAACTTGTGCCAAGTAATCAAAGAATATTTTTTCCTCCATTAAAACGCTTTGCGCTTCAAACAATTCTGCTACTTTTGCGAAAAATGGCTCCAAAGCCAAAAATTTCCCGAACATTCGAGGACTGACATAAAAAATGCAACCTCCGAGTCAGAAGCTTCGAACTCGTAAGCCCTCAATGAGGCAGCACCAAGTTTATAAAAAATGGCTCCAGAGTAAAAGACTTTCGATGTCTCGGGGACTATCATTGATTGTCAACCTATCGATTTGTCGAAAAGCCAATGCTATAAGAACCCATGCGGGAAATCTCGAGCTCGTAAGACCTCCAAAAGGTAACACCAAAACGGTAAGACCTCAAGCAAGGCATGAACCATACTTGTACCAAGTAACTTATCTGTAAGACCTCAGGCAAGGCATGAACCATACTTGTACCAAGTAACTTATCTATAAGACCTCAAATAAGGCACGTTAAAATTTGTAAGACCTTATAAATGGCGTAATCCCGATCTTAAAGTTAAGGCTATACATTCGAACTTATAAGACCCCTAAAAAGGCATACCCTCAATGTAAACGCCGAAACTACTTCACTCGGGGACTGAAAGGCTACGGTCGAACACAATGACTACGGCAACTAGGCTCCGGCCAAACTCACGCAACTCGGGGATGCCCGATAATCGCTATAAAATCTCAAGCCTTCAATTACTTCGAAAAAACTTCAAAAAGAACCGGTTAATCAGGCTACCCTTGGCTTAAGCAAAAGAGTTGTGATCACATCTGCTCCAAACTACAGGCTTCGAAACTATTCAACCATCGATCAAAACCTCCTAAGGTGCTCATCCATCGCTGCATAACGGCTCACAATCGAGGTTTTTATAGAACAGTTGAAGAGTCAGGCAAATATAAAAACTTCAAAAGTCTTTAACGAGGGAAAAATAAAGCCTATATTAGAGGTCGTACCGACCCAATACGTAAGATCCACTGTCACCAACCCATATTAGAGGTTAGAATAGGTAGTTCTCGAATAAGCTCTTTAAAAGATAACTGAATGTGTTTAGTCCCTTGGGGAAGGGTCTGCCCCAGGGGCGATTTTTTCGAAAAACTCTATTTATTCTGGTGTAGATAGCAGGCAGGACTATATTTCTTGGTTTTTATAGGACTCCTTACAATATATTACCTAATTTCAATAAACCATGGTTTACCATTGGGTGCCCTTTCAGTGGCCAAATGATCGTACCAACCTAATGCATAAGATCCACTATCGCCAGCCCATATTAGAGGTCGTACTAACCCAACGCGTAAAAGCCATTGTCACCAGCCCATATTAAAGGTCATACTGACCCAACACGTAAGATCCTAAGGGCCAGCCTAAAATTCAAAAACTTAAGGGCCAATAAGCACGAGCTGAAATTCGACTCGAAGACTGAGCCCAAAACAGTTAATTAAAAAATGTCTAAGGGTAAATGCGTAAAAACCCAAGCGCCAACCTATATTAAAGATCATACCGACCCATGCGTAAGATCCTACGGGCTAGCCTAACAAGCCTCAAGACTGAATTATACCTAAGGGTCACTACTCGAAGTCCAGCTCACCTGGATAATCATCAACAAACATATAAATTCAAAAACGCACACAAATAGAGGGAAACACATGAAAGGTGAAACCAAAAGGTTTCCTTTTAAACGTATACATGAAAAAATACAAAAGCTCCATTTACAAAGTTCTTTAAGAACACCGTACAAAGAATTACAAAGAGAACCAAAAAGCCTAGTCTCTTTTTCCTTGGGGATTGTGGCCCCATCGGCCTCTCCTCCACTATCTTCGGCATCAGACAAGAGGCATTTGGCGTCGTATTTATCTTCCTTGGCCTGCGCTATCTCTTACAAGAGATCAAAGTCCTTAGCATGAATCTTTTCGAGGGTTTCCCTTCGAGATTTGCACCGGGTATATTCAGTACTTCTACTCTCTCGATCAGAAGCACCTTTTAACTTTGCTCGAGCATCAACAGCATCTTTTAAATAAACAACTACTTTCTTGTCGTTCTTAGTCTGAATCTCTTCAGCCTCAGCCCGGGCGTCCACTATCCCGGTATTCATCTCCAAAAGGTCGGAGTTGAACATAGCAATCATGGTCATCTGAACCGAGCTATTTTCACAAGCATTCCAGAGTTGTCACTCGAGAGCAGAAACCTTGGCCAAAGCATTATTCTTAGCCGCAATATGGGCGTCCATCTGAGCCCTTATCTCGTTACACTCATGTTTGGCCTGGCCAACCTCTCCCTAGAGGCGTTCCAAATCCCCTATCTTGCTATGCAACTAAAGCATTAAAATACTAATCTCAGAGAATAAAAGAAGAAGTATGTATTCCCTAGGAATAAAGGTTACCTATTTCTCGAGGTGGATTTCATAATCCAGGCTTCGATTCGCCTCGTACCGAAGGTGCCTCAATTATTTTCCCCTCTTATCACAAAGGAGCCTGAGGGATTTCTCCCCATCCAAGGATTTCCTCAACCTGGCTTTACAACGGAGAAGCTCAAACTTGATCTGGTCGAAGGCCTATGAAAAAGAAGCTCAATGAGAAAAGGAATATGTAAAATCAAAAGAACAACAACGCCAAACAAAGCTCACCACAGAACAAAGCCACTGAGCCTCCTCAAAAGTTGAGGGTGCATCTGTTGGCCTGGTCCCAACGACCCCAGTTGAACCAATCTCGGTGGGGATATGGTCGCTCGAGACCCCGCTTGATTTAGGAGACCCTTGATCTTGAACATCCCTCGAAGTTCTTTCGACGGAAAAAGAAGACGGTAGCAAGGGAGAAAACATTTTTTTTAGGCTAGAAGCCTTAGATACCGCAGGCTCAGTTGATACATATTCTTTGAGACTCCGAGCAAGGATTTCCTAGCTATGAGCACCCTCGTTCGTTGAGGACCCCTTTCGTTTGCTATTAGCCCTCGACCCTAAAACTAGCGGCCCTTCCTCTTCCTCGATGGGGCATGGTCTCATCTTGAAAAATTCTCGAATGCATGCAGTGATAAAGTTAGTACACATAAAAGAAAGTACCTTTCAAATAAAGCAATCCACACACCACGTGCCGTGATGTTTTGCCTCACATCTACCCTTGGCCAGATTCGCCAGTTACGTTCATCGTAAGTATAGCAAGCTGCCAGTTTTCGAGACAAATCCGCCATATGGCATCCGCGGGATTGCTGCAAAAAAAGAAAAGGAAAAGAAAGAATCTTTACAGAGTCCACCTCCACCATGGACAAAAATAAAAAGAACACAAGTGTACCACTTACGTGTGAAATTCCATTTCTCTAGAAATGGAAGGAACCCAGCGGGGATAATATCGATAGTCCGTACTTGGATGAAACGACTCATCCACCCTCGTCTCCATCTTCTTCATTGCTGGCAATAAAGGGCCGAGTGGATCGACATTGCAGAGTAATCATGCCTTGATGATGCAAGGGCCGATACAGTCTAATAAGATGGCTAAGGGTGAACTCAAGCCCGGCTTTATCTACAAAATATCTTATCACCAGCATTATCCTCCAAAAGGATGGGTGAACTTGTGCCAGGGTAACCCAACATCTTCTACAAAATTCGAGCATAACCCTATCGAGAGGGCCCAACATAAAGGGGATATATACATATTCAAAAACCCCTCGACATGAGCCATGATGCTCTCTTCTGGGAAAGGTACCTGCAGTACCACCTTTTCTCCCCATCTGCAATCTTTCTAACTGCCTCGAGGTGTTCCTCCCCTATTGAGGAAATAAACCTCGATGCGTTTTCCCAATGTCCCTGAGCATTGGAAGGTCTCTCTAACATAAATTCCCTCCTCAAGATAAAGCACCTCGAAGTCAGCTCTCCATATATCGGCGGCGTACCACCGACCGAACGCGAAACAGAGGCGGAACTCTCCTCTCCTTGGTAAACAGATTTGGCCGCAACAGCCATGGCTGTGGTAAAATAAGAAAGAGGAGGATAAAAGTTTGTGCAAAAGCTTTTGAAATAGTAAGAGAATAGTTACTCAAAGTAGCATAGTCCTCAAATAATAGATAAACAAATGTATATATAGAGCAAGAAGCGATTGTTCGCCTATCATGAAGGCCAATTAATTATGATCATGTCAGTGCCTTTTTTGGGGAAGCATGCCAGTAGGACCACCTCGTTCACTTCACAACAATGTCACATAAATGATATAGTCACACAGTGCTCGGGAGACATTGAGACCCCGAGGATTTCTGTTATGATAATCATTGATTCTAAAGAGTTGTCAACCTAACCCCGAGATGGTGCCCGATCTCGAGGGTCACGATTACTCCAAGTATGGGCTCCGAAGAGCCAACATCAAATTCCAAAGGCTAACTTTGAGTAAACGCTAAAATATAAAATTCAAGATATGAAGCATAAAATCTTCTTACATTACCAAAAATATATTTACAAGGGGTGTTACAAAACTGTCCTTCCCCCCCCCCCCCCCCCCCCCCC
>MU682289.1:7047-26318 GCA_026770625.1 Nicotiana glauca
CTCAAACTCTCGCCGGAACCCTCGCCGGCGAGAGACGTAACCACCTCCGATGGCTTCGCCACTAATACCCTAGAAAGCCCTGAACCTCCTCTCCTCACCCCCATAACTAGTTTCCCTCGAATCAGGCCTGAACCTTTCGAATATCAAATTAAGTGTCGCCGGAACCCTACTCCGGCAAACACAACCTTTGCCAATGACTTCACCCTTAACACCCTAGATAGCCCTCAGCCTCCCCATTACACCCCTCTAACCCATTTACCTCAAATAAGTCCCTAATTCTTCGAATCTTGAAAAATAGTTCGCCGGAACTCTACTCCGGTGAACGACAGTCACTCAAAACCTTACCAAACCTTCCTCCAGACATCCTCTATCCATGCTTGAAAGTCCTAGGCCTCAAAGATCACTGGAAGAAGTTCGAATAAAACTTGAAACTTCTTCAGTAAACCCAAAATCAAGAAAAGCAATAATAAGGTGTTCCTATGCTTTGTGAAAAGTTTGGCCAAGAAAAACCAGAAAAAAAGCTAAGTGTTCCTATAATTTTTCTTTTTAAGTTTTTTTTTTGATTCTGTATGCATATTTGTTCTTTGTCTCTGTTTCTTGATTTTCTTAGACTGTCTGAATTCCATCTAAACTGATATTGATTAATAAAAGATAATAAATAAAATTTCAAGACTTTTCTGTGTCTTGATATTGATTAGGGTTTCTGTTTGTTACTTTTGTTCGGATTAATAATAGTTTTGATAACTTTTTAATACTATTTTGTAATCGATTTCTGTGACATGTTAAAATTAGGGTTGAAGAGATTTTGATATCATTTCTGTTTGTTGTTAGTTTTATTAGAGTTACTTAATCTCTGCTTTAAATAGGATTTTAGATTTTGATACTATTAGGGTTTAATTTTAGTTTAAATTTTGATTAATTTTGGTTAACCTTGACTGACCGTGATTGGTTTATAGTTAGTAGTTGACTGATTCTGATTAATTTTGCCCCTATAGTTAAATTAAGGTTGATAATTAGGGTATTGGTTATAGCTGAGGATAAATTTGTAATATTGTTAAACCTAAGGGGTAAAGGGGAAAAAGCCATACGGTTTGTTAGTAAATAAGAGTAAGGTTCAGGGTTATTTTAGGAACAAGGAAATGGTATAAGTTTGATAAAGCTAAGGAAGTAGGGGCATTTCAGGCATAACAAAAGGGTAATACAGCAAAAATTACTTAGAGGTGGGGGTAAAAGGGTAAAGGCAATGAAATAGAACATTCTAGATGGGGAAAAGGAGAAATTATGTACAAATAAAGGGTTAGAACTGATTAGTTAACAAAAAGAATAAGGGTTAAATTGAAATAAAGTGAGGGATCAATAATGCAAATTTGAAATTCAAATTTCCCTCCCTTATACTCTATAAATAGGCCTCATGTGGCCTCCTGTAATAGGTTTTGGAGAATTTAGAAAAATCTGGAATATACAAAGTAGTTTTTGCTCTTCTCTATCTAGTTTTCTCACCAATTCCTGTTAAAAACTCAAAAAAAATACCAAAAACAGTTAAATTTTTACTGTTACATTGAAATCTGAGGGTCATTCGAAGATTATTAGATCTGTTTTGTTCATTATAATTTCCTGGAGGTCTACTGTTCCTGTTGGTTTCATTTGCTATTTGCTGGGTGTATTTTCTGTTGATATCAAAGATGTGATCGATTTGCTGTTAATTGCCATTGCTGATCCTGTTTTGCTATTGATTCGAGTAGATTCTCATTGATTTTTCATCTTATTTCCAGGTATACTCTCATTTCTAAATGACTGTGATGCTGTATTGATAAGCTGAAGAAATAGAATGATTAGTTGGATAAGCGTTTACACCTGATTAGCTAATTTGATACTTGTAGAATTTCATTTTTTATGTGTATTTGTTAGGAATAGTTCTAAATTGTAATTAAATTTGGACTGGACTGTTGCTTTTGAACTTCGTTCATGATAGATTTGTTATTAGTATTTCTCAAGTTATGTAATCTTAATAACTAACAATATTGCGGATAAACCAATAGATAAAAAGGTGAAAAGTAATAATTGAATTTAGGTATCATATTATAAGCTTGAAATTGTGTATGACAGTATCATTTCTTCTGAAAAACGATACATTAAATCTAAGTGAATGATTTAGTTAAAAATTGCAAATTGATAGTTGTTTCATTTGAAATTTAAATATGAATTAGTATCTAGAAGTTAAAATCACTTTAGTATTACTTCTACAATGATATTTTAATTCTGAAGTAGTTCAATTATGATTGCAATTAGTTTGGTTCAAAGTAATTAGTGTTTCAAAATATTTTCAAATGCTTTAATAGAACGATTTTCATAATACAATATCATTCTGTTTTGACTTTGAAATTTCAGTTGTTTCACTAGATTTGATTTTATTAATATTAGAACTGATAGAAACGGAATTAATAAGTGTAATTGAATTAAAAATAGATGAAATTTTCTGATAATTAAGTAATTGAATCAGTTTGAATTCGAATTTGAATTGTGATAATCTAAAAAATGAAGTAAAAATGTTTTCTGCCCTAATGAAAGGCCCAAATCCAGTAGGTGTGATGGTCACACATGGGCCTGGTGCATACAGTACTAAAAATAGATTGGTTTGGGCCATTAGTTCAGATATTTATACGAATGGCCTGAATCCGAATTTCAGCAAAGTTAAACTGGACTGGAAATTGCTACATGGGCTGTAGTCAAGCCCAATATGAATTAAAGCCTAAACTCTTATGAGTGTGTGGCACCAAAAAATACAAAACTATTAGGTAATAATAAACAATTAAGATTTCTCTTTGTTATTAAAGACGGAACACATAGAAAATATAGTATACTTTAGGTATGACATTTAATAAAAAATGAGATGAGCCTCGCCGCTTCAAATACACAATTATGTGGCCCTCAAATAAATTATTATCAAAATCTTAGATTTGGAAGGGCCGTTTAGCAAATTTCACGGTCTTTCCCCAAAGTTAACATAGCACGATTCATAATAACATTACCTTCCTAATACGGGTGCACATTTATGTGACCCAAATCCAAATCTCAACGTAGTCGAAATGTGTTAAAAGCCACGGGCGTACTGGTACAGCGTGGTCTGAAATACATTTTCACGACATTGCAATTCTTGTAAAATTAAATAATAAAGCGGAATGTTAATAAATGCACATAAAAATGGAACATATATAGAAATCAAATAAAAACAAATACAACAGTTGAGCGACCGTGCTAGAACCACGGAATTTGGGAGTCCTAACACCTTCTCCCGGGTTAACAGAATTCCTTATCCTGATTTCTGGTTCGCGGACTATTAACAGAGTCAAACTTTCCTCCGTTCGGGATTCAACCGGTGACTTGGGACACCATTAATCTCCCAAGTGGCGACTCTGAATCTAAATAAATAAATCTTGTTTTGACTGTCCTTAAATTGGAAAAACTTCTTCCTTTTTATTATATCCCTTCCCGGGGTGTAGTAAATAGCTCGTAAAAAGGAGGTGTGACAGGTAGGACCCTCCATCAATCAGAATTCTGGCGATAAAATAATCTTCGCATTGTATAGTGATGTGCAATACGTCGTTGTGACTCAACCCTTCTAGTGGAAACTCGTCTTCATGAAAAGTGATCTTGTGACTTTTCTATACCTGTCCTACCATGTTAGCCATCTCTCCGCCGGTGATGTTGCTTGGCACATATGCTTCACTCAACACCCTTAACAGGGCATTCTTGTGTGTATCAGAATTTTGTAGCAAAGCAAGGATAGAGATTTGCGCTGGTGTTTTGTTCATCTGATCAATGACCGAGTATTCCTTGGCCTGTATCTTCCTCCAAAGGTCATATGGCCCGGTCTCGGTGATGGTTGGCCGAATAGAGGCCTGCTTGCTTGACTCAGCCAGATGTTTCGGGGTATAAACTTTACCAGTTCTCATCATACCCTGTGCTGCAATGGCCTCTCCGAACCTAACCTTGCCTTTCCTTCTTGCCTCGGTTGTGTAGTCCCATGGTATAGCCTTTGTATGGAATGGTGTCATGGCCGATATCGCCACTGGAATTGGAGTGTCTATCTTTACTCCGAACAGAGCATGTACCTTGGGTTGTAAAACTGCAACTTCAAATAGTGTAGGTGTGTTTGTTGGAGACACGAATTCAACCTTAATTGGTGCTAGTGTCTTTTCAGAGGGTGTTGCTTCAAACTCAAGTGACACAGACATATTTACCTCGGTGTCCCCAAAGGGCTGAATCTGGACCACGATCAGATTAAGGGTGACTATTGGTTCTTTGGGTTGTCTCCTTCTGTGATCAAATGAATTGATCCCTCGAGATCCCAATCATCTTCTATTTCAATCATGTGAACGCCTCCACCCTTGTAGTCTGGCAGAGGGTTATTGCAGATATTTGGAGTAGGTTCCTTTGCCACAATATTCTTGTTATCAATTGGAGTCTGGATCTTATCTTTCAGAGAATGGCATTCGTAAATGGTGTTCCCTTTCATATCGGAATGGTATGCATATGATTTATTTAGATTAACCCACTGAGAAGGGTTCTCAAGAGCAGCAGGGATAGGGGTGACGTAATCATCAGCTTTGAGTCTTTCATACAACTGGTTAATAGGTTCAGCAATAGTTGTGTATTATTTCGGAAGCCTTCTGTCAAAGTTTGGTCGAGCTCTAGGGAAGTTTGTCGTGCGGGAGGGGATTGATAGTGGGATGGTTGAGCATTGTAGGCTTGGTAAACATGTGCGAGTTGGGAATATTTGGGTGAAGTAGGCTGATATATGGGGTGGAGGTGATTGATAAGTGGGTGGTTGAGTTTGGTAAGAGGGTGAGGGTGTTTGGTAGCTTAGGGTAAACTGATATGTGAGTGGAGGCATTGGGTAGGTTTGGTATTTGATGGGAGATTTGGTTCTCTGTGACACCATTACGGCTCCTATGCCTCTCTTCTTAGACATAACTCCTGACTGTAAGGCCTTATTTGTAGCTTGCAAGGCCTCGAAGTTTGTAACCATACCGCTTTTGATGCCCTCTTCGTTCCTTTCTCCCAGCTTGATAATGTCAGAAATTTTGTAGCCCTCGATCATCATCAACCTTTCATAATACTATGGGTCTTGAGCTCGAACAAAGAATTTGTTCATTTGTTCTACCTCTAAGGCGGGTCTAACCTTAGCAACTTCGGACCTCCAGCGAGTAGCATACTCGCAAAATGTTTTTGTAGGTTTCTTCTTTAGATTCTGAAAATAGAACACATCCGGCGCATTCTTTATGTTGAACCTGAACCGGTCCATAAATTCCGATGCCATGCTTACCCAGTTCGATCACTTGTTTGGATCTTGGGAATTGTACCAAGATAGAGCATCTCCCTTCAAGCTCCTCATGAAAAGCTTCATGTGGATTTTCTCGTCTTTTCCTACTCCCCCCAGCTTGTCACAGTACATTCTCAAATGGACCCTTGGATCCCCTGTACCATCGAACATCTCGAACTTAGGAGGTTTGTGCCCCTCGGGCAGTTCGACATCGAATTGTATGCAAAGATCTTCGTATTTCAGCCCTTCCCTTACTTCCTTCAACGCCCTGAATTTGGCTAGTCAATTTCTTAAGTTCTTCGGCCAGTTTTTTGATGAGTAGGTCTTTATCATCAAACTCGGGTGTATTTGAGATAGGTTGGGTGGAGTGTGGCATAGTTTCCACGTAGATGGGTGTATTATGTTGGGTGTGGCAGTGGTCATTTATGGAGTTCTGGAGTTCTGGGATGAGCAGCGGGGTGTTATTTGAGGTATGTCATGTGTTGCAGTGGTAGTGAGGAACGGGATGGTTTTGTTGCTTTGGGATACTCTGTGGAGTTGTAGGTTCTGAGAATTTGGGAAATTGATATCTGGAGTAGTGAGGGAAATGATAGATTCACCAGATTCCAAACCTGATCAAGTTCTTCTTGGAATTTCAGCAGCTTTTGTTCCAGTTGGGAGGAATTTTCCTTGGGAACCAGAGTACCGTGACCATGAGTGACCTCTACCCATTCAGTTGAGCTTTCCTTTCTGGTATTGTTCAGATCTTCCATCTTTCCTTTATTCTTATTTTTGACAGGACTAAGAGGAGGAGTGGGTGGAGGGCCCTTGGATCTTGTGGAATATGATGATGTTTCCAAAGCGCACGAACTAACATTTGGGGAGGGGAATAAATAAACAAAAAGTAAAAATAAAAAGGTAACAAGCCAGTGAGGATCATAAAAAGATGTTGCAATATTTAAACACATAGTGCATGAATGTAAAGCATGTCCTAACTTAGGGACCTCTTTATGCTCGAGGTAGGACTAACGACAAGTTGATTTGGAGAACTTGGAATGCTAAATACCTCATTTTATTAATTAAAAGTAGACGAATTCCAAATCGACACTAAATAATAGGAAATAAAAGTCACCAATGGCCATTGGCCTTATTACATCTCATAAAAGAAGAATCCTATCTATTTGGTCCTAAAAGGACCTTCCCCAGATTCGGCATCCTTGGCTCCATCGAATAGCTTCCCTAAGTTGCGCAATCCCAGCAGCAGGTAGGCTCTGGCTAGATGTCTGCCTTCATTTCCCTCCGCATTTTGGCAGTCTTCGACCCTCTTGAGAAATTTCCTCTCCAACTCCACTATGCCTCGCTCCAAATATCCCAGTCGCTTATTGGCACTGACAGCCATGTCTTTCCATTCCTCAATTAACTTTTGGTTGGCTTCTTGTATCTCACGGTGCTTGCTTTCGCATTCTTGGATCCTTTTGCGTAGTTGATTGTATTTGACCTACGCTTTGGCCTTTTCATCTATGTTCCTGTGACCTCGAATAAGCCTAGATTGGCTCAGGCCATCATGCTTATCCTCCAACCAGCTTGAATAATAAGAAGCACAACCGGCGTGGTATCTATCTGGCTCGATGGCATCCCTTCCCATGACGATCTTGCAGTGCCACATATGCTGAGCTTGGCACTTGTAAGGACAATCATCAACCTGGAAGTCAGCCCGAAAATGACTCATCTTGTCGAACCTGGTTATAACCTGCTTCCTACTAGCCTGCCTCATAACCCAGAGAGGGACGTAAAGGTATGTTCCACATAGACCGATCAATATCAGAAATGGTGCATCCCTGGATCGGGCGATGAACTCCTTGGTCGGAAACCACTCGAACATTCATTGTACCTGGTCCTCAGTCAGATTGTCAAACAACTCTACCCATCCCTTGGCGTCTTTCGGTTGAGCGAACATGGTTGGCATGTAATTCATTCACCTTGGATGATAGAAGGATATATGATCATCCCAGTCCCTTTGCTGATCTCTTGTCGATATTCACCCTTTTGGAGATGTTCCACGAGTCAAAGTTGAAGTAGCAAATTGCATCCTTTGAAGTGTTTGGCTCCCTGTTGACACCTCTCTAGAGCTTAGTATATTTCCGCAACAATCATGGGCACAATGCTAAATGGTTGCCCGCCAATTCCTTCCATTAAGGTCTTAGTTACCATAACAGGTCTGGTGTGGAACCTTGCTTTCTTCATTGGAAACATAATCAATCCAAGGAAGCAAAACATGAATATAAAGACCCTTAGGTAAATATGCCCTAGTGATGTGATGGCAAACTCGTCAAGATATGTACGGTAGGATTTGTTGTGATCGTACTTCTCATACAAATAATCAAAAGGGATATAGGAATCTTTCAGACATGTCAGTTCTAGATTTTTCTTCAAACCCATCATTCTGAGGGAACCCCTACCCTTGCGGTTCTCAGGCATTAGCAAACCCAGAGTTTCCCATGGTATACTGGCCAATCCTCCTATTTCCTCTAGCAAGGGTGTCATTTTAGTGTCCCCGAAGTGGAACAAAGACCCATCACAATCCTAGTACAAAGTGCCAGCTTCTATGACCTTGTTGTTGGGTTGGATTTCTAGGAGGGAAGGTAGACTTCCCAAGTATTTCCCGACAAGAGTTCGATCACTGAAGTGAAGATCCTCCCACCAGCTTAGCAATTTTGGGTGGATGTGGATAACCATACCGAATCTAGGGACTTCGTACCTCATATTTCTGCAAGACAAAAGGCTTAGGCCCTTACCCCCACCGGAATCGATTATTCAAATATCAATAATTGGCATAAAGCATTTAGTTCTCCAAATGAATGCACAGAATACGGTAGTGTCCATTTGGGTTTAGGGAAACTAGTGGACTTTGGGACAAGGCTATCTTAAAAACTCATTATGCGGACAACATAACCGACTCAGCTAGGCTTGACCATGATTGATGCACAGTTTAAATAGAGTAAGGTTTCTATGGGGTTTTAGACTGGTACCCTTGAGCGGACGACTCAAAGGAGAAAGGCACGGAACCGTTGTCTACACCGTTGATAGATTGGTTTTACCATAAATATGCCTTTTGCAGATTTAGAGGGTGATAATATCGGAAAAGCGCAACCACTCATTATAGGCGTTACTATAGGATTTGTTTGGCACGAGTGGAATATGATGTTGAGCATGATTATTCAACAATTAAAGGCATGTTATCACATATTTGCACGTTTAAGAAAGTAGTAAATACAACAATTTCATAATTTAAAGCGATAATGAAGGAAAGCAGTAAAGGAAAGAAACAAAAAGACAAGTCAGTTTCGCAATCAAAAGGGAAATTGAATGCTTAAAAGAAGTAGACAAATAATTGCACATAAAGAAGCATAAATTCACAACAATAGTCTGAAATGGTAAAAGCCTAAATATCCCCAGCAGAGTCGCCATGTTTTTGCGCCCCTTTTTTCCTCCGCAAAAATCAAGTTTATGACATTTGGAGGGACAACTCATTCCTTTTGGGAACTGGGTTTTGCATTTTTTGAAGAATCGTCACCTAATGATTAGGGTGCATTAGGACACCAAGAGAGTTTGATTTGAACCACTAGAGATAGGGTAAGGGCTTGAAATTATTCTAAGGTGAAGGTGTTAGGCATCCCTCAGAATCCATTAATGTGGTTCCCGGCTAGACAATTACTGTGAATTTGGGTACAATTAACATATAAACAAATAAATCTCAAATAAGAGGGTCTTTTAACACATAAAGGTTTGAAAGTAAACAAGGTCTGAAAGAGCAATTAGAAAAGCTGATTTTTAAGATAAAGAGTTAAAATGCTGAAAAGAAATAAAGAATAAAGGAAAGGGGGTCCTAGGAGGGGTTACACATGACATTATCGCGTGGTCATCATATTTATATCTACCCTTTCCTATCCCGTTAAGGTATTTAAAGCACGGATTAGTCTCGATTACTTATTGCATGCTATTACCCGTCCCACTCCTATCAGTCCCGGAGGCACTTAGGACTATTAATCCTAAAAGGGAGGGATATTAGGCTTGTTTGAGATTTCAAAAGGTAAAACTCTAAGGCGTCATACAAAACACATATGGCATATTACGGGAAAGCATATAGACAAGCAGAGGCTCAGGTATACCTCCTTGAACAGAAGAGCATATAATTAGCATGACTTTCACATACTTTTTAGGTCTGATCAAATTTAAGATGATGGAGTTTAAAAGTGTTGAGGCAGACTGGTTTATTACATAATTCAGATAAGAAGCCCAAATCAGACATGCCTACTGGTTGTAATAATTAATAAAAGCATATTTAGTTTTTAATTATTACTCTAAGTCTTTCCTAAGTGTTAAGACAGGGTCCTATAGGCATCACATCTACTGAATTCAAGTGTGGAAAGGCCAGCCCTCAAGTGTCCAAGTTCAGAGGGAGCTCAATGGGTCCCAAGGCAAGGCTCACAAGAGGGAGGCAGAACTTAAAGTCTAAGAGAGAGTGCAAGTGTAGAAATAGAACTTTAAGAACTAAGGAAGTAAAGAAGAGGGAAAGTGGTGCTGGGAAACAACCATAAACAAGTCATACAAAGGGTTCAGGAGTCGGGGAAATTGCCAAAGAGCCTATGTACTTGGCATTAGCTAATTCTGGGCATGCACAGTAATAGGAAGTGTTGTTATGCCTACAAGATCAACCAAAATACACAACATATAATGGTAACATAGAAGTTATGATCCCAGGGGATCAAGTTTGAATCATTGACGGCAATATTTAATATTGTCATGCCTCATACAAATCATCAGTATCAAACACATTTAGGATGCATAATAGATGCAGAGCAGGAAAAAGGAAATACAACATGCTAAAATAAATACTGAACTAAACACTAGCACTAGGCAGACAAGAAGGTAAAAATACTAAGTAAACATATTGTTGTGATGCTGAAAATCTAAATTAGGACATACTAGTTCAAAAGGCAAAATACAGTAAAAGCAAGTAGCAGGGCTTGAAAGCAGGCCACAGTAGAAGTGGTAAAGCAGGAGAGAATGTTTTTCAGTGTAAGTGATTTTAAGAACTCAGCGTGTTCGTCCTTGTGTTAATGAAAAAGCCAGGTATTTATAGTTTGAAAATAGGTAGAAAGTAAGGCAAGAAAATAATTATGGAATAGTGTATCAATTAAAAATCAATCAGTATCAAATACTTCCTTTAATCAAGGAGCTAAAACCAAACGGTGGTGGACAGAGAACTTTTAAGGAAAGAAATCAAGTAAGCATCTTGTGTAAAGTAGACAATTAAGGGTAAATACATAGGGGTATAATTAAGGGAAGAATATTTGAAATACACGGTTAACCAAATAAGGTAAGAAACACAATAAATCCATCAACACATAGTAAATCAATGAGTCAGGGATTCGAAATTAATGGATCATGAACAAACAAACAAACCAAGTCAGAAATAGGAGAATCGAAAGGCTAACAATAGCTTTCAAATCAGCCCAAGAAATAGGGAAATCAGTAAACAAGGAAAGATCAATCAAACTTACATGAGGAGGTCTGAAATCAGTCCACAATTAAAGGTTATTTTGAGAAGGAAATTTAGCCTATAAAGAGTGCATAAACATTAAGCATGCAAGGCTGAATCTATGACAAAGCGAAGTGTCATGCAATCACAAAATCAGTAAGTAGTGGACTATAAGAACATGGTAGTCACCTCAGTAACAAAGAAGAGGGAGTATCAAATAGCATGCAAAAGGGGTCAAGTAAAAGATCTTATATAGTTTAGCAGGAAGTCATAATCATATGAAGAAACAAAAGTTGAAACAAAGATTTCGAAACTCAGTCGAGTAGTAGATGAAAAAACTTCAGAAACTCGAATAGGTCCAAAGAAATTAGGGTTTTGAAACCAAACAAGTTCAGAGACGAGGAACAAGCAAATCACATAGCAAATAGTCTCAAAACTCGAATGAACCCCCAAATTTAGGATTATCAATTGAGTATAGAGATGAAAGACAAGAAAATCAGGCAAAAATATCAACAAAGAAAATAAAATGAGAAACCTTAAGAAAGAACTAAGACTTTAACATGCACACTCTAGTAGAAGAACAACATAAAGAAACATAGTAGAACATGCTAAAAATTAGAGAAACTTATAAATAACTTATCAAAACCCTAAAATCAAAAAAGACAAAAGGTTCTAAAGGTAAAGTTTTGAAAGAAACTTTAAGAAAATGTTTAAAAGCTTAGAGAGAACACAGATCTATAACGGATCTAAAAGATCAGAAGAACCTCGAAGGTTAAGGTTTTAGAACAACACAAATGGTGAGAAAGGCTTGGAAAGTCATTGATCAATGCAGGAGAAGTCAAGATCAGGATTGAATAGCCATGGTAAGCCGGAGCAAGGTCGAATATGACCGAGGACAGCATAGCACTGAAATCAACCAAGGTCTAGACCACTCTTCGTCAAGGTCTGGCCTTGAGACCATGATAATCGGGCATGTATGAGTCATAGGAGGTAGATACATGCCTCTAATGGCTTTGGAAACCATGGATTTGGACAGTTTCATGGTGGTGGTTGAGGGTGGCGGCTAGGGTTTCTGAGAGAGAATTGGGAGAGGGGAAATTCAAAAGTGGCTACAGGTGAGAAGTGATTAGAGTTTTGGGGTAGTTGGGAACTAAAAAGGAAAGGTTAAATTGTGACCGTTGATCATTTTAATCAACGATCTAGTTTGAATGGGGATCCGGGCGGGTTATTTTAAAAGGGCCGTAGGTCGGGTAGATTAGGATTTGGGCTGGGTAATTGGGTTTTAGAATTTGGTTTAATTGGGGTGCCAAATCTGGCCAAAATTGAAATGAAAATGGGCTAACATTTAAATAGCCACTTTTTCTTTGTTTATTTTATAAACAATATAGTAGAATAATTTCTAAAAATAAATTAAAGGTACTAAAATGATTAATAATACGTAATTATCAAATTAAAAATACTGGAGTCAATTTTATAATTATAAAGACAATTAAACCTTAAAAGAGGCTAATATTGTAATTATTTGCAATTAGCTTTTAAAATACAAAATAAATTTGTAAAAATTATGATAGCTATATTTTAGTATAAATATGAGAATCCAATAAATGAATCACCCAAAATGATTAGTTTGGTAATAATTATTAGGTTTTTCTTGATAAAATAGGGCAATAAATTGATTTAAAAATCTTTAAAAAAAGTTAAGGAAAAATAATAAACATTGGGACACACTTATATATGCATACATATGCTATTTTGAAATTATTTTGCATATTAAAAATATGTTGGAAAAAATTGGGTATCGATAGTCCCGTGGTATTCGCACCACAAATTGGGATTCCTTTGGCTAGGATCGGACACATCGACTTTGGGAATCGTGCTTCTTTAATGTTCCTCGTAGTCGATACCAACTCTACTATACTGACATTAAAGTTTTATTCTGATAGCCTGGGATAGGAAGGATCATGTGTTCCCGATGTTTTTTTGTATTGCAATGACATGTTGTTCCGATCGCGATCAATTCTTCTGTCGGTAACGAACCTGTCTATAGACCGAAAACCTCTACTGCATCCTTTGGCCCGTTCGTAGGGCAAAAACCAGCCCCTTGAAGACTGTCTATCTGTGTTGAAATTGTCTTTTGACTTTTCTTTATTCTTCTCCCTTCCTTTTGCCGATGATGAAAAGCCAATTTGATCATCTTCAATCTTATCTTAGACTCATATTAGTTGTTGACATCCACCCAAGTCATCGCTTGGAACTCTAGCAATGTTTCCTTCAATTTCTAGGAAGCATCTGAACTTCTCAAATTCAGACCCTCGGTAAATGCTTCAGCCTCGCATTCATCCAGAACAGCCTGGAGTAACATCCTCTCCTTTTGGAACCGGGTGACGAATTCCCGCAGCAGCTCGGACTCTTCCTGTGCAATTCTGAATATGTCGGCATTTCGGGCATGTACCTTTCTGGCCACAACATGGGCCTTAATAAAAGAGTCTGCGAGCATATCAAGGGAATTTATGGAATGCTCGGGTAACAACGAATACGAAGTCAAGGCTCCCCTCGTGAGAGTCTCTCTGAATTTCTTTATCAAACCAGATTCAATCTCGCGGGTAGCTAAATATTTCCCTATCTGAGGGTCTGAAGTTCCATCATATTTTGGCATGTCGGGCATTTTAAACTGCTTCAGGAATAATTGCATTATCGTGTTTGGTTTGTATGGAAACTGTGTATACTTCTTTGAGTTTGGCCCTTTCAGCACCGGTGGTCCGCTCGAAATTTGGTCCATGCAGGCGTCACTTCCCTCATAAACTATAAGAGTTTGCTCTTGAAGGGATCATTCTCCTTGTTAGGGACGGATCTGCTCAATCAGCCCCATCGGAGACCTCGCCCCTTGGGGTGTTGTTGTCGACGCTTTGCGTTTTTTGATTTATGGGAGCACTAGGAGGAACTTGAACTCGTCCATTCGCATTATTGGAAGCCCCCAACAATGCATGCTTCAACTTCATCATAACCTTATCTTGCCATGTGAGATGCCTTAGAATGGCTTTGTTGCTCTTGTAGGATTCTTACGGCTTCAACAACATGCTCCTCTTCAGCATCATCGGGAATCGCCTCCCGAACATGTCACGGGTACCACTTGTCATGGATCGCGTAGCATCATGTCCCTCATTGCTGGTGTCACTGACCTAATCCTCGTGATGAGGCTAGTCTACTTGGGCTGCAAGATTGTGTGTGTTGTTAACACTATTACCTACCAACTTTTGTGAATTTGTTGCTAAGACAAATAATCAAAGCATAAGAGGAAAGGATCAACTTAATTACACGGTTTTCTAGGCCCTACGGTGGGTGTCAAACTGTTTACCATAAAACGGTACAATTGAATTTATACATAATTTCTAGACAAGTGAATTAATTTGATCCTGAAATAATAAAATAACTGAAGAAATACGAAATACTTAGCCTTGAAACGAAGACAAATAGTAGAAACAATAATTCCGGAGCAGGGCTTATGGGCACAATAGTAATAAAATCAAGAAGTAAGAAGATAAAATAGTATAAAGCTTTGAATCGGCTAAAGCATAAGTTTGCTAGAAAATTCGTGTCCTTTACAATGATAATATAGCTCAATATTTATAGTTACACCTAGGGAAGAAGGTCCTAGGATCATGTCCTTTTTTAATGTCAACTATGAGGGCCATTGAAGAATGTGTAATGGTGAGCATAAATAAATTTTTTTATAAGGGGCAGTGTACTAAATGCTGTGGAATATTCTCTATTAAATACTACCGGATGACAGGTATTTATTGCATTTTTGTGAGGGTCATGCTTTCCTGTAACATATGAAGCAGTTGTCTTTGGTTCTAACTATCCTCCGCTTTGAGCTCCATGTGTCATTCTATCATGCAACTACTTAGCATAGCATATTTTATTGTATACATAGAGGACTCATGAAAGTTTGTGCGTGTGAGATTGAATAAGGGAAGGAATAATGGAATTAAATCAAGCATACCATAATATTTTACTTTGAAATGCAATATTCAAATTAAATATACCTTTATTTATATTTATTGTGTATATTTTATTTTACTTGAAATATTTGTGAGCACGTAATTTTTGCCCTAAGAAAATTATTCCTAAAAATCCAAATAAAATGATTTTTCAATTTGTGTTGATATTTGTGGCAATTAGTTGCATAATAATTCATATTAAAAATACAAAAAAATATGCATATGCATTAGAATTTTTTTTAATTTTACAATTTTAGTATTAATGCATTTTTGGGAACAAATTAAAGAAAATCAAAAATAGTCTTTTTAGTGTTTTAATTGGAAAATACTATAAAATAGATATTAATTGAATTTTAGAATCTAATTAGCTTAACAATCAAATAAAATCAGAAAATAATTAAAGTAGGAAAAGAAAAATAAAGTAAAAAATACACAAAAAAAATAAACAAAAGAAAACAAGGCATTTTTTGGGCCAATTTCATTAGCCCAAACGAACTTTTCTTCATAAATCACCCCAAGCCCAAACAAAATGTCCCAGCCCAAACCAACCGACCCAGTCCGGTTAAATAACCCCTTCCCCCCAAACGATGCCGTATTTGGCGTCAACTAATCTCGGCCATTCGTTTCCATCAATCCAACAGCTACAAATGACTCTTGCATTATTAATATAACTGTCTTAAAAATATTTCAAAACCCTAATATCAACCTCGTACACTCCTCCCCCTACCAGCTCCGCCCTTCTCCGCCACACGCCGCCGGCAGCGCAACTCCAAACACTCCCAAAATTATACCACCAAATCATCTCTCCCTCCTCTTTCCATCCCCATAATTGAAAACTTTCAAATCAGAGTCCATTTCTTCGAATCTCCATTTTTATTTTTCGGCCAAAACATAAAATAATCCAAACTGGCCCAAATCGATACCAAATAACATTCGTCCCTCCCTCTTCGATAAAACATGTTTAAAACCCCTCAAATCCAAGCAGAAAAACTCGAATTTTAGATCTAGGGTTGGGGAGGTCGGTCTGTTTTGGGATTTCAAGAGCCCGGTTGGTTTCCAATTATTGTTATATGTCTATTTTGAACAAAATAGATATATAACACTAATTGGAAATTAAATCTCAAGATTAGCCAATTCGGAGACTAAAATCAGTAAGCTTTTCTTCTTAAAATTAATTTTGTTTCTTTTAATCCATTCTGACTGTTTTAATTAGTTTTAATTTTGTTTTAGTTCCTAGTTTTTAGTTAATCAGTTTTAATGTGTTCTTATCAATTAGAATTAATTTTGTTCTTAAGATCTTGATTAATTAGTTGTAGTTTATTGTTTCAGTATTAGTCAATGTGTTAGTATTGGTCCTGTTTTAAGCCTGTTTGGATTTGTTTGATCGAAATAAATCAATTTTTAATATTTTAATTAGCTGTTCCTTGATTAGGATTAGCTGTTTGGTTGTAGCTGAATAAAATAAACCTTTGGTTGACTGACTTTAGTTAGTTTAAACTAGGGTTAGTTTAGATTGGTTAGGCAGTAATTCCTGGGAGGTTTTAGGGGTATTATAGGCATTAAAAAGGGTTAGTTTAACAATTTCAGAATACAAGTGAGGGTAGTATAGGCATTTACAATGGCATAGGAGTAGGGTAGATGAAGGTAGAACCCTCTAGAACATTTCAAATGGGGTCTTAGTGTAATTTTAATAATTGTAGTGGTAGTAACTTGAGGAAAAAGTCAGGAAAGGAGGGATTTCTAAGCAAATCTAAAAATTAAAAAAGAGGGAAAATGAAATATCTAGAACATTCTATTGGTGCCTATAAAAAGGCACCCCAATGCCTTGGAAAAAAAAAGGTTTTTCGAGTCCTCAAAATTTCCCTCCCAAAAATAAAACTATTCTCTGCATTTTCAGATTTCAAATTTGAAATTTAGATCTTCTAAAATCCTCAAAAACAATAGAAAAATCTCTGGAAAAACCTAAAAAGTTACTGTTCCATTGCTATTATACTTCAGAATTTGAAATTATCCTTTCCTTTGAATCAATTTCCTAATTACTTGAATTTAGAAATGGCTTGAGATTCAACCTTTGAGCTTGGGTAGTGAGGTCTGTTGGTTTAATTGTGGGTTTAAAGCTGGTTTATGGTTTGCTAGACTGTATTTTTGGGTTTTGAACTGTCTAGTTCACTATTACATCGGATTTGGAAGTTGATTTTGTGGTTTCAATTGTTACATCTGGACTGAACTGCTGTTGTTGTTGATCTCTGTTGTTAACACTGCTGATTTTCCTTTGCTTCTTTGTTCTCTCAATCTCAGATACATTTTCTTAGCTCTGTTTGATGTAAGCTTCGTAGTGAAGGTGGAAATAAGAGCTGAAAGCATGGCAGTGAATTTAGTTGTGCCTCATTTGCATTTCCTTCGTGTGATTCTGTACTTTTGATCATATAAAGTGGCATGTGTTTTAGTTAATTTTTATCTAAGTGAATGAATTCATATAGTTGTATTTAACTGGAGACTCTGGAACTGCTTGTTTGGAGAGGACTCAATCGTTATTAGATATGTCCTTAGCTTGTTTTGGTTTTAGATGAACCAAGTATTGTGGTACTGATATTAATCTTTTGTTAGAATTGCTTTTAAAGTTGCTAAAAGTATAAATGATGCTGATATTAATATTGAGTGTGAACATTTAAAAAGGGAATCATGCCTATCTAATTAACGTTTCAACGATTTTCAGTGTGTAAATGATTATCATGTGAATGTGGTTAAATTAAAATCGCCTGGAATGGATTTCAGTTTAATTTCAATCATTGCTTCAATGCCTAGTAATCATAGATTAAATTTTGGTAGTTGTTCAATATTGAGTTTACAAATCTGTGTTATTTGAATCCTTTTGTCTCTATTTTTGTCAAAAGTTGAACGCCTTTTGTTGTTGTCTGGGTTCGACACGCAAATTCCTTTTTGCACTCGGATTGTGCACGGCATCGTAAATTTGGGCTTCCTGCATGGGTTCTAATAGAATTTATTACATAGCTTCACCCTTGTAGCTTGATGGATTTAGCCTCATGATAGGTCAAGCCCAACTTCTGAAACAAAAATTGAAGTAGACTTCATGCCTAACTTGATTCAGATTCAGAATTTAAGTTCAATTTAATTCTAAAATAGTTACAAGTTCCTTAGGCCTTATTTAATTGGTAAGTCCTTTTAGTCAATTGTAAGCGAGCTGTTAGCTAGGTGTAACGACCCGACCGGTCGTTTTAAGTACCAGTGCTCCGTTCAACAGTCGGAGGCCATGAACAGCTTCATTTCAGGTATTATGACTTGTACGCGTGGTCGGAATTAAATTTCAAGAAGTCCAGAGTTGATTTGGGAAGAGAATTCTCATTTCGAAAGCTTAAAGTTGAAAGAATGAGCTAGGATTTGAATTTCAAGTAAATGACCTCGGAATCGGGATCTGAAGGTTCCAGCAGGTTCGTATGATGATTTCGGACTTGGGCGTATGCCCGGATCGGGTTTTGGATAACCCGGGAGCGTTCTGGCGCCTAATGTGGAAGTTAGCAAGTTAGAAGAAATTTCATAAGTTTGGTCTGAAGTGCATATCAGTGTTATCAATGTCCGTTTGGAATTCCGAGACTATGAATAGCTCCGTATAGTGATTCTGGAGTTGGGGGCGCGATCGAAAGTGAATTTGGAGGTCCGTAGACCATTTTGAAGCCATTTGGCTAAAGATAGAAAGTTGAAGGTTTTGGAAGGTTTAACCGGGGGGGTTGACTTTTTTATATCGGGGTCGGAATCAAATTCCGGAAGTTGGAGTAGGTCCGTAATTTCAAATATGACTTGTGTGCAAAATTTGAAGTCAATCGGACGTGATTTGATAGGTTTCGGCATCGGAAATAAAAGTTGGAAATCTTGAAGTTCATAAACTTGAATTTGGGGTGTAATTCATGATTTTAGCATTGTTTGATGTGATCTGAAGCCTCGAGCAAGTCCGGAATGTGTTTTGGGATTGGTTGGTATGTTTGGTTGGGGTCCCGGGGGCCTCGGGTGGATTCCGGGTGGCTAACGGATTGAAAATGGAATTTGGAAGAGGGTTGAAGGATCTGGTTGTTGGTATTTTCGCTTCTGCGGTTGGTTGACCGCAGAAGCGGTAGCGCAGAAGCGAGAAGGGAGCCGCAGATGCGGTTTTTGGTCCAAGGCTTGAGGACCGCAGTTGCGGTCTAATTTCCGCAGAAGAGTAACCGCATCTGCGGAAGGGGTATCGCAGAAGCGAAAATGTGGGCGGCCGGGGCTGATCGCGGAAGCGGCCAAAAATCCGCAGAAGTGGAACCGCATGTGCGGTTGGTCGTCCGCAGAAGCGAAAAATGAGCTGCAACCCAGAACCGCAAAAGCGGAATTTTGTCCGCAAAAGCGGAATCGCGGAAGCGTAAATATTTTCGCAGAAGCGAAA
>MU682292.1:0-39904 GCA_026770625.1 Nicotiana glauca
AAGGGCTATTTGTGCAAGAGTACATAAAACTGGCTACATTTGCAATGTGATTTATATGTTTGTTTCTTCTGAACTTCTTAGTGCTTATGCACATTTAGGTTATATGTGTAAAATGTCTATTGTGGTTATATTTGCAACACAGTGTGAGTCTTTGACTTTATAAAGTCTATTTGTGGCTATCTTTGTAAGATTGGTTAATCCTGAAAAGGTTACCTAATTTGGCAACTGGCTGAAATTTAAAACGAGTCTCAGGGGGTTAAACTTTAAATATGTTAATTACTCAAGTCGCAGCAGACCTAATGATAGGTCGGGTAAATATGATTGGATGTAAGTGGTAAAAGGGGAAGGTGAATTGGTATTTCTGTAGATTACATAGAGGTAATGGGGGTATAAATGACTTTAATACCTGGTTTTACTGAAAATACATGAACAATAAGGGTTAAATCAGGTATAGTTAAAAGGCAAATGAGTAATAAACCTTAGCAAGTGAGGGCAACTAGGTAAAATCCGCCCAATAGAACAATAAGGAATAGCCTAGAACCTTCTAGCAGGGGTTCAAGTGTATTTCCATTAGAATTCTGCTATACTTAATTGATCTAATTAAAAAGGAGTTGGGGTGAGAAATATGAATAACTAATTCAAAATTCCTTCCCAAATTTATTCTATAAATAGGCTGTTTCAAGCGTGAAAAAAGGGTCGAACCTGGAGAGAAAAAGAAAGGGTGGGAACTTTCAGAAAATTTAAGGGGTTCCAACATTCAAAAGGGTTCGAACCTTCAGGAAATTTAAAAGGTTCCAACATTAAAAAGAGTTCCAATTTTCAGAGAATTAAGGGTCAATTCTTCTGGTATACATTTTAGAGTCGAAAATCATTAAAAAAGGGTTCTGAAATTTCAGAACTCTACTGGTATTCTACTTGGCATACAGTTCGAGTATTATTTCTTGAATCTTTGCTGTTTGTTCCTCTGTCGAGTTTGCTTCAATTTAGCTTGGATTTCTATTTGCTCGAGTTATTCGTTGGTTGCCTACTGAGTTGTTGAGATTTGCTGTGTTAATTGCTCATGTTCGCTGTTGCTTATCGCCATTGCTGTTGCTGATTTTCCTTCTTCTCCAAAACCTAGAACTCATTTATTTGCTTTTGAATCGGGTACACAACTATGTCCTGGAGCTGTAATTGAGTTGCTTGTTGAAGAAAATAAAATGTTAATCAGTTCTAGTGATTCGATTATATTTTTGTTCTTTTATTATGTAGTTTTAAACAATTAGATCTTTGTAATTCATTTAGGAATGGGTTGTAATAAGTATTAGACTATATGAACTCGATTTAGATTAAAGTAGTAGATAATACTGTAATAAACGTATCTAATAGGTTAGTTATAATGATCACCTAAATCTAAGATTTTAAAACCGGAATAAACATAGTTAAATCACTTGGATTTGAAGCTATCATGAATCAGATACGAAATACTAATGTTTGGATGTTGTTTTGATTATAAACGTGTTTTGATTCTGATCAGATATGAAATACAAAATACTGATTTAATTATAAACTTGTTTTGATTCTGCAATTTGACAATAACTCGAATTTTCTTAGTTAAAACTAGAATATTGTTTTCTTTAGTTGAATTAAAAATGATAGAAACAGTTAAGTCTTAATAGTGATTTAAATATCAGACTCTGCCATTTGAATAACAAAATCATCCTATTAAAATTCTGAATTAATTGTTGAACGATAGATTCAGTAGCGATCGAATACAAATTGACGTTTGTAGAAACTGTTAATTGTTGTATTTATTGAGTATTGTTAAAATGATAATTAGTTCCTACTTGGCTTTAAATGTGAGGGATTTGGGCTTAACCATGAAATCAGGCCCTAAAATGGCATCTATGCCTGTAAACAGAAACGAAAGAGAATGTTGGGTTTTAGGAGCCCAGTTGCATTTGGCTGTAAATCGTTAAACCAATTTAAAGTCCAGGCCCAGCGATAAAATATGGCCTGGACTCTTATACACAACAATATGAAATTGATTTGCTAACAAGTATATTAGGATGAAAAACCAAAAATAGAGAATGTAGTATACTTTAAGGTGAACCTTAAATAAAACGGAGATGAGCCTCACTAAACCACAAATACTTAATTGTGGGGCCCTCAAATAAATCTCAACATAAAAACTCTAGATTCGGAAGGACCGTTTAGCAAATTTCACGGTCTTTCCCAAAATTAATAAAGACGTAGATACTTTAGGCGCAATTAATAATATTACATTCCTAATACGGGTGCACATTTATGTGACCCAAATCCAAATCCCGGCGAAGTTGAAATGCACTAAAGTCACAGGCGTACTGGTACGGTGTGACTCGAAATGCATTTTCGCGACGTCGCAATTCTTAAAAATGACAAAGCGGGACATTAACAATGTATAAAAATGAAGCATATAAAAATCAGATAAAAACAAAAACAAAAGTTGAGCGACCATGCTAAAACCACGGAATCTGGGAGTGCCTAACACCTTCTCCCGGGTTAACAGAATTCCTTGTCCGGATTTCTGATTCGCAGACTGTAACAAAGTCATAATTTCCTCGGTTCGAGATTAAACCGGTGACTTGGGACACCATTATTTTCTCAAGTGGCGACTCTGAAATTTAATAAATAAATCCCGTTCCGACTGTCCTTTAATTGGAAAAATTCCTTCCCTTTTTATTATTATATCCCTTACCGGGGGTGTAGTATTAATAAGCGGTACATAAGTAGTAAAAGGAAAAGGAGGTGTGACAACTGTTTGGTTTCTTGGGCTCGTCACCTTTGGCAATCAATCCAATTGGTCCTTTGGGGTCCTTATCATCTTCTACTTTAATCATATGCACACCACCACCCTTATGATCAGGCAAGGGATTGTTTCGAACGTTATGAGCAGGCTCCTTGGCCACGATGATTTTGTTGTCAATTAGAGCTTGGATTTTGTCTTTCAGAGATAGGCACTCATCAATGGTATGCCCTTTCATGCTTGAATGGTACGCACAGGTTTTGTTTGGATTGACCCATTAGGAAGGGTTTTCTGGAGTTATGGCAGGGATTGGGGTGACGTAACTGGCTGCTTTGAGCCTTTCATATATTTGGTCGATTGGCTCGGTGTTGGCGGTGTATTTCTTGGGAGGTCTACGATCGAAGTTAGGGCGTGGCCTGGGGAAGTTTTGGCGGGTGGGAGGTGATTGGTAGTGAGCATTATAGGCTTGGTAGACGGGTGCAGGTTGGGAATATCTTTGTGAGGTAGGTTGATATGTGGGGGATGGAGATGATTGGTAAACAGGTGATGGAATTTGGTAAGAGGGCGGAGGTGCTTGGTAATTGGAGATAGGCTGGTATGTGAGAGGGGGTACCGGGTAGGCTTGGTATTTTACTGGGGACTTGGTTCTCTGTGCGACCATCACGGTACTCACATCCTTTTTCTTGGATGTGCCACATGATTGTAGGGCTTTGTTGGTATCCTACAATGCCTCAAAATTAGTGACCATACCGTTTTTAATGCCTTTCTCAATCCTTTCTCCTAGCTTGATGATGTCGGAGAATTTCTGTCCCTTAATCAGCATTAGCCTCTCATAATACTTTGGATCCTGAGCTCGGACGAAAAATCTATTCATCTATTCTTCTTCTAAGGCCGGCCTAACCTTAGCAGCCACTGATCTCCATCGAGTAGCATACTTGCGGAATGTCTCAGTAGGTTTCTTTTTCAGATTTTGGATGTAGAAAACATCTGGAGCATTTTCTGTATTGAATCTGAACCTGTCCATGAAATCAGATGCCATTCCTACCCAGCTTGTCCACTTCTTGGGATCCTGGCTAATGTACCAAGATAGCGCACCACCTTTCAAACTTCTCATGAAGAGCTTCGTGCGAATCTTTTCATTTCTTTCTATACCGACTAATTTATCACAGATTGTCCTTAAGTGGACTATTTGATCCCCTGAGCCATCAAACATCTCGAACTTAGGAGGTTTGTATCCCTCGGGAAGTTCGATGTCTAGCTGTGCAAAGATCCTCATAATTCATCCCTTCAATGCCTTTGTTTCCTTCAACACCCTGGACTCGGCTAGTCAGTTTCTTGAGCTCGGTAGCCAAGTTTTTTATGAGAGATTCTTTGTCATCAGACTCTAGTGTGTTTGTAATGGGCTGAGTGTACTGTGGTAGGGTTTCCACATGGATGGGAGTGTGGTGGGGATGATCATTTGATGGTTTAGGGATGAGGAGTGGAGTGTTGTTGTGACATATGTTGCAATTTTGATGAGAAGCATGTTGTTTCTGTGTCTTTGGGATGTTCTGTGGAGGTATGGGGTGTTGAGCATTGGGAAAGTTGACGTTTGGAGTAGTGAGGGAGAGTGACAAGCTCGCCAAGTTCCGAACTTGGTCTAGTTCTTCTTTAAATTTCAGTAACTTCTGTTCGAGTTGGGTGGCACTTTCTTTGGACAAGTGAATACCCTGAGGAACCTCTACCCTTTCAACTGAGTTCTCCTTTCTGACGTTGTTCAAATTTTCCATTTTTGCTTTGCTCTTGTTTTTGACAGGACTAGGAGGAGGAGGAGGTGGAGCGCCCTTAGATCTTGTGGAGTAGGATGATGATGCCAGAGTGCACAAACTAACCTTTTGGGGAGGGGAATAAAAATAAAAGTAAAACAAAAAGGTAACAAGTTAGTATGGATTCCGAGAAAAATATTGCAATATTTAAACACATAGTATAATAATATAAATCGTGTCCTAAATTGGGTGCCTCTTTATGCCCGAGGTCGGCCTAGCGACAAGTTAATTTGGAGAACTTATAATACTAAATGCCTCATTTTATTGATAAAAATAAGATGAACCCCAAAACGACACCAAAAAAGCATAAAGTAAAAACGTCACTAATGGCCATTGGCCTTATTACATTCAAAAACAAAAAAGAAAAGAGACTCCTAACTATTTGGTCCCATAAGGACCTTCCCCATACTCAGCATCTTTGGCTCCATCGAACAACTTCACCAACTCACGCAGTCCCAGCAGTAGATAAGCCCTGTCAAAATGTCCTCCTTCATTTCCCTCGGCGTTTTGGCAATTCTCGATCCTCTGGATTAATTTTCCTTCCAGCTCTACCAACCCTCGCTCCAAATGCCCTAGACGCTTATTAGCGCTGACAGCCATATCGTTCCATTCCTCGATCAACTTTTGATTTGCTTCTTGAATTTCCTGATGTTCACTCTCGCACTCCCTGATCCTCTTGCACAACTAGTTGAATTTAACCTATATTTTAGCCCTCCTGTTGATGACCCTGTGACCTTGAACAGACCCGGGGTGTCTTAACCCAGCATGATCTTCTTCTAGCCAATCGGGATAGTATGGGGCGTAACTGGCAAGATATCTGTCAGGCTCTATGGAATCCTTTTCTAGGATGATCTTACCGTTCCACGTGTGTTGAGCTTGACATTTGTATGGGCTATCGTCGTCTTGCAAATCATCCCTCAAATGATTCATCTTTTTTACTTTTGGTACGACTTGCTTTCTCCTTGCCTGCCTCATTACTCGGAGATGGACATAGGGATAAGAGCCCCTCAGACCAATGAGTATAAGGAATGGAGTGTCCCGAGAGCGGATGATGAACTCTCCAGTGGGGAACCATTCGAACATCCACTGCACCTTGTCTTCTTTCAAGTTTTCAAACAACTCTACCCATCTTTGAGCATCCTCCAACTGAGCAAACATGTCAGGCATAAATTTCATTCTCTTGGGATAGTGAAAGGTTATATGATCATTCCACGGCCTTCGCGTAAGCTCTTGACGGTATCGACCCTTTTCGTGATGTTCTATAATCTAGAGTTGGAGTAGTAAGTTGCAACCCTCGAAGTAACTGGCCCCTCGTTAATAGTTCTCCTAAGCTCGGTATATCTCAGCAACAATTATGGGCACTATGCTGAAGTTCTGCCCTACAATCCCCTCCATTAGTGGTGACCATGGCTAGTCTGGTATGGATCCTAGATTTCTCCATAGGAAACACAATCATTCCCAAGAAGCAGAACATAAAGATGAAAACCCTCCTGTGGATATGCCCCAGGGCGAATACATCTAGATAGGTGCGGTAGGACTTGCTATGACCGTACCTCTCGTACAAATAGTCGAAAGGAATATAGGAGTCCTTCAAACAAGTCAAATCTGAGTTTTTCTTCAACCCCATCATTTTGAAGAAACCCCTACCCTTGCAGTTTTCTAGCATGAGCAAACCCGGAGTCTCCCAAGGAATACCGGCTAACCCACTTATTTCTTTGAGCAATAGGGTCATTTCAAGGTCCCCAAAGTGAAACACTTATCTATCACTGTCCCAAAATAAGGTCGCAGCCTCTATGATTTTGTTGTCCGGCTAAATTTCCAAAAGAGAGGGTAAGTTCCCCAAATACTTGCGGACGAGAGTTCGATCACTGGAATGAAGGTCCTCCCACCAACTTAGCAACCTTGGGTGAATGTACGTCACCATGCCGAACCTCGGGATTTCGTGCCACATTTCTGCAAAACAAAGTGTTAGTCCCTTACCCCACCAGACTCAACTATTTAAATCAATAATTAGCGTAATGGCATTTAGTTCTCCAAATAAGTGCACATAACGTGGTGTTGTCTGTGTGGGTTCCAGGGGAACCCAGTGGACTTTGGAGAAGGCTATCTTAAAGAGTCATTATGTTGACAGCATAACTGACTCGACTAAGTTTGACAGTGACGCATGATCAATTTAATAGAATAAGGTTTCTATGGGGTGCTAGATTGGTAACATTGAGCGGACAACTCAAGAGGGAAAGGCGCGGAACCGTTGACTGCACCGTTGATCGACTAGTTTTACTGCAAATATGCCTTTGCCAAATTTAGGGGGTGTAATAATATCGGAAGGGCGCAACCACTCATTAAGCGTTGCTATGGTATTTTTGCTTAGCACGAGTGGAATATGATGTTGAATATGCAATTACAAAACAAATTGTCACATATTTTCACGTTCATAATGCTTACAAAAATTTCTCACAAAAAATTACAACGGTATTGAAGGAAAACAGTAAATGAAAGCGTTAAAGAAAAAGAAACAAAAGACAAGTCAGTTTCGAATAAAGGAATTAAACAAAGCAATAAAGAAAACAATAAAGTCACATATAACATGAAGTGGTAAAAGCCTAAAGAATTCCTCAGCAGAGTCGCCATGCTGTCGACGCCCCCTTTTTCTCGCGAAATCGGGTTTACGACATTTGAGAAGACAACTCTATTCCCGTTTGGGATTTGGGTTTTTGGATTTGAAGAGTCGCCACCTAATGATTAAGTGCATTAGGACACTAAGAGTTAGAATTTTGAAAACCAGAGTTCGGGTAAGGGCTAGAAATTATCTCGAGGTAGGCACCCCACAACGTCCACTGGTGTGGTTCCTCGCCATGCTATGTTGTGACTTTAATGCAAATAAGTATACAAATAATTTCACACATAAGGGTTGAAAATATATATGTGATAATCATGTTGAAATTAAGGTCTAGATAATTCCACAATTCGTTTGAGGAGGGTCTAACTGCAGAAAATTAATCGAGACATGATTAAACAGAAAATTTTAGAAGAAAAGGAGTAATGCAATAAAATTAAAGAGGGAGTTTGGGGCAGCGGAAACAAAGACAGAATCTTATTGATATTCTACAAAGTCACATAAAAGAAAGGGGTCCTAGGTTTATAAAACACATGGATCATCCACACAACACCGGTAGCCAATCGTACGCATGGTGTTATCGTGTGATCATCATCTCCATGTCTACCTTTCCCACCCCGTTAAGGTATTAAGCGCGGAATAGTATTGTTACCTACTGCATGCTATTACCCATCCCACTTATCAGTCCCGGAGGCATTTAGGACTACTAATCCTAAAAAGGAGGGAGCTTGGCTTTTTAGAGGTTTTAAACGGGTAAAATTCTAGGGCGACAACCAAAACAAATAAAGAAGTTAATGGGAAATAAGAACAACTAAAGGCTCAAGTAGGCCTCCTCACTTAAAGAAATGAATTTTTTAGCATGTCTTACACATACTGTTTAGGTCCCTCATTAGAATTAGCGTGGGAAGAATTGATTTACCATATATTTCCCAGATAGAGAGTCCAAATTAGTCTGCTTAGATGTAGTTGTCAAAAACTGACAGTTGATTAATTACTTTACCATTTGCCTGTGTGTTAAACAGGATCTTTATGCATGACATCTATCAATTCAGAGTCGGGAAGAATAAACTGATTGCAGAAAAGAATTGTTGGTTACAAGATCATAATTTCAGCGAGTGTTAGATAAATTACCATTGATGTTAGACTTAGGAGCGAGTGGGAGATTCAAGTTTAGTTGATTACTCCTATGGGCATGCTTTCTAGGTGCTACTAATTTTACCATTGTTTACTGTTATGCAAAGCCCATATAGGCAGGTCATCTATATGTAATTAGTAATTTTAATTCCTATAAGAAGGTTTGCCTAGTGACAGATGCACGTGCAAAATGCAGGGAGTCCTATAGGAATATTATCTATGCAATATATAGAGCTTCAACATTGATTTATTGACATTTTATTTATACGAAGTGCAGAATAACCTATGAGACATAGTATCTGCATGAAAATGCAGAGTTTGAAAGTAATAATCCTATGAATATGATTTCTATGAGAAATTCATAATTTGAAAGAGTAAATATCCTATAGACATGGTATCTACATGAAAATGCAGAGTTTGAAAGTAATAATCCTATGAACACGATTTATATGTGAAATGCAAAATTTGAAAGAGTAAATATCCTATAGACATGGTATCTACCCCCTCTGGCATGCATTCAATCCCATCCCTTTTTTACTATACCCCAGTAGTTATTACAAAGTTTATTACAAAGCTTATTACAGACCAAATGAATCAAAAGAAATAATAAAATTACATCAGCGATTACATCTACATCTAATTAGCCTAATCCAGAATCAAAGTCTAATAACATGAGATAAACCAACTTCCAGGAGCAGATTTTCAAAGCCTTTCTCTTATTTGGTATGTGTCAAAGTTCCATGGAATTCAAGAGTTCCAGGCAATGCTTACACCGCAAATATCATTGCAGAACAGATTATAGTGCAGTGTGGAAGGGCCAACCTAGTTCAAAGGGAACTCAAGGCCCCAAGGCAAGGATCATAGGAGGGAGGCAGAACTTAGAGACTAGGAGAAAGTGTAAGTGAAATTGAAGGGAATTAGGGGGGAGTCCATGGCAGGCTGGTGGTCATGCCTAGCAACTGGGCTGCTGGCATACCCCTGACCAGCCTATCAACCTTAGAATTGGGGAGTTAAAACCTTATTGAAGGTCAGGTTCAGCCCAGGACAACAATTGGGATGCTGCCAGGCCATACCTTAACTCAGCACACATAGGGGGAATAGGGGTATGGGAGCAATTGTTTACACTAGCAACAAGAAACAAAGAAAGAAAGAACAGACAAAGCACATAGACACTTTAAAATTAACTTTAGAGAATTGAAGGCGGGCATGGATGCAGAGACTGTAATAAACACATTAGGAGAGATACTGAAATTAATTTTATAGCATACCAGTTCAAAGAAGCAAGTAGGGAGAAACAGCAGACTTATGAAAGCCAAAGTGCAATCAAGAAGCAAGAGTGTAGGTTTAGAAGAGAGTTGTGATTTGTGTATACTTAATCATATCTATACAAAATAAAATTGTGTCATGTATTTATAGTACAGAAAAGAAGCTGAAATAGGTAAGAAAATAGTTTGAGAAATCAATCACACAAGGTTTCCCTTTAATTAAGGGATTATGATTTCAAATGGGCAAGGTAAATATGGAAAGGAGTTGATTAAACACTTTTCAAAGTAATGCAAGAAGGGTAAGTACATAATAGTTATTTAAGGAAAGGGTTTTGACAGTACACGATCATGCAAATTAAGGAAGGGAAATCAATTGACAGCCAAGTATCAAGGTTCGAAAATTTTATATGAATGAACCAAGTCAGAAAAGCAAAAGAGAGGCTTTACTTAAGAATCAGTAACAATCAGTTAACTCCTCCCAAAGAGGATTCTGATCCAAACACACGTTCGAAGTAATGATTTTAATCCACACATAAAAGGGATGGTTATGCCAATCCGAAGAATTCATACACAAAAGGATTCAAACTTATTACATGGATCTAATAGTGAGTTTGAGAGAGTCCAGGGCTCGATGAACCCTAGTCCAAACATACAAGACTGCCCTCGTCAAAAACCCCAAATCCTAGGGTTTTCGACCTGAACCAAATGCAAAGAAGAGAAACAAGCAAATACAGTAGAGGGTTCAATGCAAATAGAGTAGGGAGATTAATTTAAAACACAATGAGAGACAGTAGAGGAAAATATGCTTAAGCAGGCGTAGTAACAACACTTAAAGAACATGGTTGGAAAATACAGTAGGTGAAGTGTATCAAATCAAAGTGGAAGGCAAGTAGCATAACATAGCATGTGAAACATAGCAAAGAGACATAGCATAGAAACATAGCCTGGTAACATGGTATAAAAGAAAAATGAACAAGATATAGAAAACATAGCCTGGAAACATGGTAGAAAAGAAAAAGAACAAGATACAAAAAACATAGTAGAAGGACATGTATAAAAGAAAACATAAGAAAATAACATACACAAGAAAGGGATAAGAAAAGTCAGAGAACCTTTAAACATTTTTCAGAAACCCTAAATCAGAAAGAAACGACTTTGCGGGTAAAAATCATTTAAAGAAAAGTTGGGGAAACTTCTTAAAAACTCAAGATAAAGCATGAATACACATAGATCTGGAGATAATCGGAAAAGAACCTCGATAGTTAGGGTTATAGATGAACCATAGAATGAGAAAGGCTTCGAAAATGTCCGATCTAAGTCGGATAAGACTAGAAACAGGCTTAGGAGGCTAAGATGTGCCGGAGCCAAGCCGGAGATGGACGGAAACCTCAAGTCGGTGGAGGTCTGGGTGGAGACCTTTGAGGTCTAACTTCAAACCTTCGAATACCAAGCACACACGAGTGATAGGGGATGAGTATGAGAGCTTCATGGTCGGAGAAACCATGGAAACCGACGAGAATTGCAGGTATTAGGGTTAGCATGGGTGGAGGCAACTAGGGTTTGTAGAGAGAATGGGAGAGAAAGGGGATTCAAGGGCGACGGGTATAGAGAAATGAATTAGGGTTGGGGGTAATCAGTAAATTAAAAAGGAAAGGTTTAATTTCCGCCGTTGATATTGTAGATCAACGGATGTGATTAAAGGGGCGTCCGGTCGGGTATTTTAATTGGGTGAGGGGTTAGGTTGATTTTAGAATTGGGCTGGTTCAAATTGGGTTTTAATTGGGGGGCTGTAATGTGGCTATAATTGAAATGTAAATGGGCTATACGTTAAATAGCTAATTTTCTCCCTTTTAATTTAATTAAATAGTTAAAATAATTTTCAAAACAAATTAAAAGAACTGAATTTATTAATAATATATAAATATTAATTTAAAAATACTTGGAGCAATTTTCTAATTGTAAGATGCTATTAATAGCAATATAGGCTATAATTGCAATTTTATGCAATTTTAGTTTAAAATATCAAATAGATTTATAAAAAATATGCAAAAATTACCTTAATTACATTGTGATGTAAATATGAGGATGAAAATAAATTACTCACCAAAATGATAGTTTTGGAGAATAGTTATTGGATTTTGTACAATTAAAACAAATAATAAAATGCTTTTAAAAGCTTTAAAAAATTAGAAAAAATGTCAAAAATTCTTGGGCATACTTATATATGCATGTGTCGCACCTCTTTTTTACGCTACCGCACCCCGTGAAGGGTGTAACAAAGGGAGTTTTTCCAATTAAAGGACAATCGAAACGGGTTCGTTTAGTAAGAGATTCAGAGTCGCCACTTGGGAGATTTATGGTGTCCCAAGTCACCGGTTTGAATCCCGAATCGAGGAAAATATTGACTCTATATTACAGTCCGCGCACCAAAAATCCGGATAAGAAATTCTGTTAACCCGGGAGAAGGTGTTAGGCATTCCCGAGTTCCGTGGTTCTAGCAAGGTCGCTCAACTGTTATATTTGGCTTAAATTATCTAATTTTAATATATTTTCAAACCTATGTGCATTTTTTACCTTTTAACCGCTTTTATTATTATTTTAATGAAAATTGCAACGTCGTAAAAATACATCTCAAACCACGTCACATCAATGTACCCGTGATTATTGACATATTTCGACTCCGCTGAGATTTGAATTTGAATCACATAAATGTGCACCCGAGTTTTATAAGGTAGAATTATTAAACACGCGCCTAAAGAGACTGACGCATTATTATTCTGGGGAAGGCCGTGAAGTTCGCTAAACGGCCCGTCCCGAAATCTAAGTATTTATTATATCCATTTATTGAGGGCCCCGCAATCTGTGCATTTCGTTTGGCTCGTCTCATTTTTATTTATTTAAGGATATCCTAAAGCAACTATGATTTTTTTATTTTTTATTTTTTGTCTCTAAAAGAAGAAAACTTAATTAATCAAGCACAGAATTAACCCAAGTAAAATTAGGACATGAAGCCTCGTGACCCAAACTCAAATAACAAATGGCCTCTCATAATGGGCTCCGATGAGGCCAATTGATAAGGCTAGCATGAGTGGAAAATAGCCCAGCCTGCCGTGATCTGGGATCGAATCCCCATAGGTACAAATGCAGCCCAACTCACATAGGTAAACACAGTTGCTACACTACTCAAATTAAGTCCAACACCGGCTGATATAGACGCATATGGATTTTGTATTCTAATTATCTTATTTGAATTACTACCGGTGAATTTCTAGATACGAAATAAACTGGAAATTGAAGAAGTTCAGGTGTCTAAGAATTGAGAATTAACCACATTCATTAACATTGAAAGATGGCAAAATAACCTATTAAAGTAATCTCATTTATAACCTATTAAACAAAAAGCAAAACTACTAATTTCAGAATGGTAGTATTTTTAAAACAAAACTCCAAGGAGTCTGGATTTTGGAATTGAACATCAACAAGCCATTAAGAGTAAAACAAATCAGCAATCTAATGCCCTAATACACTCCACAGTCCTAAAAATTGGCCTGGTTACAAACGAACAGAAGATATAACTGGATTATTAAAAGATACTGAATCCTCCTGCCAATTACTACACAATTACAGAATACTAATCGACACAGTTCATATCTCAATTAACAGTCTATATTGTCCAATTACAACAGCTAAAAAACTCAAACAAAATAAACTACATTAGCTACAACATCACACAATCATCTGGGGTAGAGATATTTGAGAGCAATTTCCATTTCATTTGATTTGAGATCTACATGAAGCGATCGAGGAAGTGTACCTGAATTTTAAATCAAAGCAAGAGAAAACCATAGTCAGCAAGTGACCAACCGACAGCAACAATAACAAACAGAAATCCACAATAGCCCAGAGCTAAATCGATTAATTCAGGAACAGATTGAAAACCAGCAAAACCCAGGAACAACAAAACTCAATTCGACCAAACCAAAATACTCAAACGCAGGCAGCTCAAATAATCTCAGACAAGCTTGAAATCGAAGCAGAACTTCCAGAAAACCAGTACACAATTAGAATATTTCAAACAAACACCAATTCAGCTTGGACTTAATACCAAAATCCTTAGAGAGCCCCCAGCAATCAAATCCTGAGCTAACAGGAGCAAACTAGCAACTAGACTCGGGGCTAAACTACAAATGCCCAATGGAACAATGATTTCCAGGGTTTTAGAATTTTTAGCTTTCCAAACTCTTAGTTTTCCCTAAGTGTTTAGCTCTCTTAAACTGTCTGAGAACTCTCTCTTTAACTCAATGTGTGTGTGTATTTAAAGACCAAAATTAGTCCATTCTTTATTCAAAACTTCCACTTTCAACTTGTTTTATTCCCTCCCCATGTGCATTTTTACCCTTTTATCATTAAGCCCATGCTTGTTTTTTGATTTCCCACCCTTAAAGGACACTAAACAAGTTGTCTTGCCCATGATATTCCTTGAAGTTCCCCACTCAGAATACTAAATAATAGTCAGTACTACCACTGACCTGTTTCTTTTTATTAATTAACTCTAAGGTTATGGGTATATTAGTATTCAATTCCATTAAACCTCCCATACTCTCCTAATTCCCATCCCACTATTACTAGACAAAGTATTAGTTTAATGGTTAATTAAGTACCTTTACTGTCAGACCACTAACACTAACACATTTCAAACCTTTTTAAAACCCCAAAATACCCTTGAAAACCCATGTGATTTGCCCTCCTACCCCATCAGCTATAACCAGGATCCAAGCTTGTTCATCAGTAATCCATCAGTACTTAATTGAAACCAATCCTATGTTAAAACCTGATTTAATTACTTACAGACCAATTTAAACAAACTAGTGGCAATTATCAATTAACAGTGATTTAAATGAGAATAAAATCACACAATGAGTCGTGAAATCCAAGCAAAAGAACAAATACTGGATCACGAATCAAACTTTTAGAAATCAAAATATGAGCTGAAACTGAATCAAAGAAACTGGAACCTAATCAAAAAACAATCTAAGAAAGCCAAGGATCAAAGCCAAATCTTTTAATTTACAAGATGGAAAACAACAATACATAATAAACAGACAAGCACTTGAAAAGAAACTGAACTATAAACATGAACGGCTTAATCGACGAAACTGATTTAATCGATTAATCAGCAGTTATAACATTTGACAATCGATAACAACAGAAAAAATGAAGAAACTGGACCAAATGAAAAGGTCCGATGGAGAAGGAGGGAAAATACTAAACAAAAAATGAATTACAACGAAAACTAAACAGGTAAATGACAAATTAAAAAAAATGGGGAAAAAAGGGAAAATATAACGAATACCACAGAAAATCAGAAACAGACAAACTTGATTTGAACTCGGACTCGAACTTTTGGGGTCAAATGGACCTTAATCGAGGGTTCTCGTCGGAGAACACTCAACTAAGGTCGATTAGGAACCCCAAATTGCCCGTGGTTTCGGACAGAACCCAAGTATAGGTTTTCTAGGGTTCTTGGTTCGATTTGGGGTTCAAAGTGTTCTAGTAAGATTCGAACCAAACCAAAGGTGGTTTGGGCACGAGGGAGGTCAAGGGGTGCCAGGGTGTGAGTTTGGGCTTGGTTGGGGTAGGCTCCAGTTTTGCTCGAATCTTCGATTGAAGATTCGAGATGGCCTGGGATGATTCAAGGCAAAAGGGGTAAGGAATAGGACTGTGGGTGATATGGTGGTTCAGGGGTGTTATTTGGAGTTCATGGGAGTAGTCGCCGCCGTGGGCGGCGGAGACGGCAGTCACAAAATCGGCCATTCGAGAAGGTCCAGTAAGATTTGAGCCATGGCGATACGGGGTTTGGAAAGAGGAGTTCATGTGGGATCTATGGTGTAAATTTCAGAGGATTTGGCGACTTGCCGCCGGCGGAGGCAATTTCCGGCCGGCGGCGTTAGGGTTGGGTTCCTGATTTTGTGAGAGAAGTGAGACGGGTTCAGGGGTATTAGGGTTATTGGTATATTAAAATTGATCGATTAATCTGGGTCGTTGGATGATGGGGACAACCGGTCCAGATTAAATCACTTAAACCAAAACGGGTCGTTTTGGTTAAGTGGTGGACCGGGTTATGGGTATATTTGGGCTTGGACTAGGGGTTTTGTTTGGGCTTAGTCTTTTTTTTAATTAAAATGGCCCAATGCTTCAATTCATCTCTATTTTTTGTTCTCCTTTCTTTTATTTCTTTTATTCCTAATTAACAAAATTCTACAATAAATTATAAAATCAAAAATTAACTTAAAAATATTAATTAACCCTTAACAGTAATTAATAGACAAGATTTGACACTAATTAGAAACAAAAATCACACAATTGTACACTTATTGACAAAAATAGAACAAATACACATTTTTGTGATTTTCTTTCTTTTACAACCAAACTATGGTTTAATTAATTCCAAAATGCACAATTAAATCCTAAATAAGCATGCAACATGTGTTTTTTGTATTTTTTCATTAATTAAACAAAAATAAACATGCACAGACAAATATAAACAATTAACCAGAAATGCCACGAAAATTCTCAAAATTGCATACAAAGGAAAATTATTTTATTTGAATTCTTTTGGGAGTAATTCGCGTGGGGAAAAAAATCACGTGGCTGCCCCTCTTTTCCCGTAAACACACAGAGTTTTCGTACAAAAACAAAGTGAGCGGATACGAGCGATTTTTGCTCGTTTTGAACACTCCGTGTGAAGCTCTTTTTTTGAAAAGATTTGACCGAACCTTTGCTTCAAAAGGTCTCCTACATATCCCTGGCTAAAAGGGAATCATGTCTGTGTAGTTCGAGAAATTCTGGTTGCTGGGACTACTATGGGATTGCAATTTGCTGTTACTGCTGCTACATGTTGTTACTACCGCTTTCCAACCTCCTTATTACACCAGGTGATAAAATAAAAACAAGAAGCTAGACTAAACTAGGAATTACAAAATCTTATCTATCTTCAACTTGCTCTTGTAGTCTTCTTTCTGATTTCTGCGGCAGAATTTATGCTGGGGGTATTTTGTTGTGACCCTCCGCATTACTGACTTCTGACTTGATCTTGAGTGTATTCCTCTGTTCTACAGGCGGACTCCTGAATCAAACAACAACTTTGACAATAAAATCGCCTCTCCTCTCTTCAGACGGGCTCCTGACTTCATCAACAACTTTGAAAATAAAATGCATTTGGCAATAATTTATGAAATATATATTTTGGCAATATTTATACAAGCAGGACCACTCGGGTCGAAATAAATTAAATGTACTTTTGAGAAAATATTAAATTCAATATCCTATTAGAGGGCAGATAGACCCATCATATCCTATTTGAGGGCGAATAGACCCGAAATATCCTATTTGAGGGCGGATAGACCCGAAATATCCTATTTAAGGGCGGATGAACCTAAAATATCCTATTCGAGGCCGATGAACCCAAAATATCCTATTCGAGGACGGATGAACCCAAAATATCCTATTCGAGGGCGGATGAACCCAAAATATCCTATTCGAAGGCGGATAGAACCGAAATATCCTATTTGAGGGCGGATGAACCCAAAATATCTTATTCGAGGGCGGATGAACCCAAAATATCCTATTGGAGGGCGGATAGACCCGATATATCCTATTTGAGGGCGGATAGAACCGAAATATGCTATTTGAGGGCGGATGAACCCAAAATATCCTATTCGAGGGCGGATGAACCCAAAATGTCCTATTCGAGGGCGGATGAACCCAAAATGTCCTATTCGAGGGCGGATGAACCCAAAATATCTTATTCGAGGGCGGATGAACCAAAAATATCCTATTCGAGGGCGGATGAACCCAAGATATCATGTTCGAGGGCGGATGAACCCAAAATATCCTATTCGAGGGTGGATAAACCAAAAATAACCTATTCGAGGGCGGATGAACACAAAATATCCTATTCGAGGGCGGATGAACCCAAAATATCCTATTCGAGGGAGGATGAACCCAAAATATCCTATTCGAGGGTGGATGAACCCAAAATATCCTATTCGAGGGAGGATGAACCGAAAATATCCTATATGAGGGCGGATAGACCCGATATATCCTATTTGAGGGCGGATGAACCCAAAATATCCTATTCAAGGGCGGATGAACCCAATATGTCCTATTCGAGGGGGGATGAACCCAAAATATCCTATTCGAGGGTGGATGAACCCATAATATCCTATTCGAGGGAGGATGAACCCAAGATGTCCTATTCGGGGGCGGATGAACCCAAAATATCCTATTCGAGGGCGGATGAACCCAAAATATCCTATTCGAGGGCGGATGAACCCAAAATATCCTATTCGAGGGCGGATGAACCCAAAATATCCTATTCGAGGGCGGATGAACCCAAAATATCCTATTCGAGGGCAGATGAGCCCAAAATATCCTATTCGATAGCGGATGAGCCCAAAATATCCTATTCGAGGGCGGACGAGCCCAAAATATCCTATTCGAGGGCGGATAAGCCCAAAATATCCTATTCGAGGGCGGATGAGCCCAAAATATCCTATTCGAGAGCGGATGAACCCAAAATATCCTATTCGAGGGCGGATGAACCCAAAATATCCTATTTGAGGTCGGATAGACCCGATATATCCTATTTGAGGGCGGATGAACCCAAAATATCCTATTCGAGGGCGGATGAACCCAAAATGTCCTAATCAAGGGCGGATGAACCCAAAATATCCTATTCGAGGGCGGATTAACCCAAAATATCCTATTTGAGGGCGGATGAACCCAATATATCCTATTCGAGGGCGGATGAACTCAAAATATCCTATTCGAGGGCGGATGAGCCCAATATATCCTATTCGAGTGCGGATTATCCCAAAATATCTTATTGGAGGGCGGATGAACCCAAAATATCCTATTCGAGGGCGGATGAACCCAAAATGTCCTATTCGAGGGCGGATGAACCCAAAATATCCTATTCGAGGGCGGATGAACCCAAAATATCATATTCGACGGCGGATGAGCCCAAAATATCCTATTCGAGGGCGGATGATCCCAAAATATCCTATTCGAGGCGGATGAACCCAAAATATCCTATTCAAAGGCGGATGAACCCAAAATATCCTATTCGAGGGCGGATGAACCCAAAATATCCTATTCGAGGGCGGATGAACCAAAAATATCCTATTCGAGGGCGGATGAACCCATAATATCCTATTCGAGGGCAGATGAACCCAAAATATCCTATTCGAAGAAGGATGAACCCAAAATATCCTATTTGAGGGCGAATGAACCCGAAATATCCTATTTAAAGGTGGACAAACCTGATACATCCTATTTGAAGGTGGACAAGCCTGACATGTTGTGCTTGATTGTATAATTACAAAGATTGATGCAGCGCAAAGGGCTTGATATGACGTAGAGATCTTGATATGGACATAGCTTCCGTCCCTGTCTTAAATCAAAGAGAATTTCGTCAGTTTTTGAAAATGATGGTCGGTGGTGACCTTCTTGCTGGGGATGCTTTCCTAATTCCCTTAGAACTTGTGTTATCTTACTTCTTCCTCAAGTGGGTACCTGACTTCAACAAAAATATAAAGGTAACGCCTCCGTTCTACGGGCGGGCTCCCGACTTCAATAACTTCAAAACTGCACTCGTGTTGCCATTGTTCCTCTTTGCAACCATTTCCTTCTTACTGTGTTGCATCCCTTTTAACTGCTGGGGATAACACTACTGGGGGAATTTTCCTTCCTTTAAAACTGGTGATTCATTCTTTCGAAAGCTGCTGGGGATGACACTGGATACAACTTCCTTCATTAGAACTTGTTGTTTTCCTTCTTTCAACACTGCTGGGGATAATACTGGTTCAAAGACCACTTCTCTTGTGTTATCTGGCTTCTTTCCCAAGTGGATACCTGACTTCCAGAAAATTTTCCAAATGAAAGGAAAATTTTCGGCCCCAGTTTGATAATCTTCAACGTGGTATGCCTTTCTATCAATGCCATTTCCTTTTTCCTGTTTCAAATCAAAGAAAACTTCTTAGTTTAAAACGTGGTGGTTGGTTGTGATGCTCCTGCTGGGGATGGTTCTCCTTCTCTCCTTCCCTGCTCTGCGTTTCCATTACACCACCAAAACTTTGCTGGGGATGATATTCCCGCTGGGGATGGCTTCTCTTTTTCTTCCTTCCCCGCTCTGTTGTTTTTCTGCTTTTCTCCATACTTTCCATGACACTTCAGACTAAATCATTTGGTCTTGCAACAAATGTCTTTTCCGTTTTATTGCCTTATCTTTGGCCTGTCCTGTTCGCATCTTGCTTTGCACCATTTTGGCAACTGGTAGTAAGCTCTGAAAAAATCTTTCTCAAAAACAAACTGGTGGAGAAAAAGTTTTTAAAACAAAGAAATGAAAAGTGATGACTTCAAAAGATAGAAAAGAAAGAAGTCTTTCTGAACAAATAGTGGGGAGAAGAAAAAGGAAAAGAACTTATCTGAATGGTATAACCGATCCTAACTATTATGACGTGTATTGCGGATCTAACCAACCCAGTCTACCTATCAATCCATCGTTCTGATGGCCTCCTTTTGCTGGGGATGAGCAGGCACCCAATTCTTTGCCGAATGCGGATCCTTTCCGCCAATCTTATCTCGTTTTCCCTTTTTATATCCTTGTCTACTTATAGTTCCCTCCGAGGGGTTTTCACTAATAAGACTCTCTCATTTCTCTCAACTCTCGTCGCCTTATGGTGCCTGTGAAGGTTTTCACCATAAAACTCTCTCATTTTGTTTCTCTTAGCTTTCGTCGCCTTATGGTTCCTGTGAAGGTTTTCACCGATAAGACTCTCTCATTTTATTTTTCTTTCGCATCTGGGGATGGGAGTGTTACCGATAAGATTCTCTCTACTGGGGATTCCTTTGGTTATCAATTCCTTCAACTCGTGATTCTCATTCAGTCGAGGATCAGTGTGTTATTCTCGGCTTTCATTTGCCTGACTTGGCACCTCTCGGATACTGATCGGGAGGTCTTTTGGACATCAATATGGGTTTTTGTGTGGGAGTAAAAGAAAAGGATGTCAAAAGATTCAAAATAACTTTAATGGGTAAAACATTACAACTCTTGGAATCAAACTTTTCCAAAAATTTAAAACATAACTTCTTCCCCAGTTTTCTTGCTTGGGGGATTTTTTGATTTTTGTGACACTATGACCGAGCCGTGAGGCGCCTACGTATCCTCTTTGAGGAATCAGGTCGAACGTAGATCACTTGATTACTTTGTTTTTCTTGTTTTTTTTTTTCATTTTCATTAATGATTCCCAGAGAGGGGTATGAAAGAATAAATAAGGCTCAAAGGGGAAGTAAAGCTTAAAGTGTTTGGATATTAGAAAAAATTGTCTCCGTCATTTCATTCTCCGATAAATGCCAAGTACAAACAAACAAACAAATAAACAACAATTACAATCAAAGAAATTACACATAATAACTTTTGACTGCGTCAGAATTGACAGCCATGTCGATACATCTTACCTCGACATCTGTCAGGCATAGAGCGCCATTGGATAACACTCTGGTCATAATGAACGGCCCTTACCAATTGGGGGCGAACTTGCCCTTTGCTTTGGCCTGATGTGGAAAGATTCATTTCAACACCTATTGTCCTACTTCAAATTTTCTGGGACGCACCTTCTTGTTATATGCTCTTGCCATCCTCTTTTGATACAATTGGCCATGGCATACTACTGCCAATCTCTTTTCATCAATCAAGCTCAAGTACTCCAATCGGGATTTGACCCATTCATCATCATCAATCCCAGCCTCAGCTAAAATCCGGAGAGACGGAATTTCAACCTCTGCTGGTATCACTGCTTCAGTTCCGTATACTAACGAATAAGGAGTTGCACCTACTAAAATACGAACAGTAGTGCGATAACCCAACAATGCAAATGGTAACTTCTCATGCCATTGTCTGGAGCCTTCTACCATCTTCCTCAATATCTTCTTTATATTCTTGTTGGCTGCTTCAACCGCTCCATTCGCCTTGGGATAATACGGGGTGGAATTACAATGCGTAATCTTGAACTGTTGACATACTTATTTCATCAAACTACTGTTAAGATTAACACCATTGTCCGTGATAATCACCTTTGGGATCCCAAATCTACAGATGATATAGGAATGAACAAAATCTATCACTGCCTTCTTGGTTACCGACTTAAAAGTCTTAGCTTCAACCCATTTGGTGAAATAGTCGATGGTCACCAGAATGAACATATGACCATTGGAAGCTGCCGGCTCAATAGGTCCAATGACATCCATGCCCCATGCAACAAATGACCATGGTGCTGACATTGTATGTAATTCTGTCGGCGGAGAATGAATCAGATCTCCGTGTATCTGACACTGATGGAATTTTCGCACGAAACTGATACAATCACGCTCCATAGTGAGCCAATAATACCCTGCTCGAAGAAATTTCTTAGCCAATACATATCCGCTCATATGTGGCCCACAAACTCCAGCATGTACCTCTGTCATCACTGTCGTGGCTTGACCAGCATCTATACATCTCAGCAATCCCAAATCTGGTGTTCTTTTGTACAATACTCCTCCACTAAGGAAAAATTCATTGGCCAACCGCCGAATGGCCTCTTTTGATCTCCTCTGGCCTGTTCTGGGCATATCCGCATCCTGAGGTATTCCTTGAAATCATAGAACTACGGGTCGCCATCCGTTTCTTCCTCTATCATGTTGCAATAAACATGCTGATCACGAACCTGAATATGCAATGGGTCAACATGAATTTTGTCTGGGTGATGCAACATTGATGCTAAAGTGGCCAAAGCATCGGTAACCTCATTATGAACTCTTGGGATGTGTCTGAACTCCACTGATCGGAATCGCTTACTCAGATCATGCAAGCATTGTCGATATGGTATGAGCTTCAAATCCCGTATTTCCCATTCACCTTGAATTTGATGTACCAAGAGGTCCGAGTCTCCCAAGACCAAGGCATCCTGGACATCCATGTCCGCGGCTAATCGTAACCCTAAAATGCATGCCTCACACTCAGCCATGTTGTTGGTACAATAGAAACGTAGCTGAGCCGTAACAGGATAATGATGTCCTGTTTCATAGATAAGTACCGCTCCTATTCCAACTACCTTTACATTTGCAGCTCCCTCAAAGAAAAGTTTCCACCCTAGTTCATCGGTCAATTCCAACTCATCTATATGCATCACTTCTTTATCAGGAAAATACGTCCTCAAGGGCTCGTATTCCTCATCGACGGGATTCTCAGCTAAGTGATCGGCCAATGCTTGGGCTTTCATGGCCATCCTCATCACATAGATGATATCGAACTCTGTGAGTAATATTTGCCATTTCGCCAACCTCCTTGTGGGCATAGGCTTCTGGAAAATATACTTCAATGGATCCAGGCGTGAAATGAGGTAAGTATTATGTGATGACAGATAATGCTTCAATTTTTGTGCCACCCAAGTTAAGGCGCAACATGTCTTCTCAAGTTGAGTGTACTTGACCTCATATACTGTAAACTTCTTGCTGAGATAATAGATGGCTTGCTCTTTCCTTCCTGTAATGTCGTATTGCCCCAGTACACAACCAAACAAATTCTCTAGGACCGTTAGATAGAGAATTAGCGGTCTTCCCAGCTCGGGTGGAACCAACACAGGTGGATTTGATAAATACCCTTTGATCTTGTCAAACGCTTCCTGACATTCTGCCATCCATTCTACCGCAGCATCTTTCTTCAGTAGCCGAAAAATGGGTTCACAAGTCATCGTGAGTTGAGCAATGAACCTGATGATATAATTCAACCTTCCCAAGAGACTCATCACTTCTGTTTTGTTCTTCGGCGACGGCAATTCTTGGATGGATTTGATCTTTGACGGGTCCAACTCAATGCCTCGCCGACTGACGAAGAATCCGAACAGCTTTCCCGATGGAACACCAAATGCACATTTGGCCGGGTTGAGCTTAATGTCATACCTTCGAAGTCTTTGGAAAAACTTCCTTAGGTCTGCTACGTGGTCTTCCTGATGCTTGGATTTAATGATCACATCATCTACGTACACCTCAATCTCTTTGTGTATCATGTCATGAAACACATTAGTCATTGCTCTCATGTATGTTGCCCCACCGTTCTTCAAGCCGAACGGCATTACCCGGTAGAAATAAGTCCTCCACGGCGTAATGAAAGCCGTCTTTTTCGCATCTTCTTCATCCATCAGGATCTGATGATACCCAGCATAGCAATCCACAAATGACCCGATCTCACGTCCAGCAAAATTATCGATCAAAATATGAATGTTGGGTAATGGAAAGTTATCCTTTGGGCTCGCCCTGTTCAGATTGCAGTAATCGACATACGCCCTAATCTTCCCATCTTTCTTCGGCACTAGCACCATATTAGCCGACCAATCACGATATCGAGTGACCCGAATAACCTTTGCCTGCAGCTGATTGGTTACTTCTTCTTTAATCTTCACACTCATGTATGTCTTGAACTTCCTCAATTTCTTTTTGACGGTAGGGCATGCCGGGTCAGTGGGCAATTTGTGAACCACTAGATCAGTGCTTAAACTCGGCATGTCATCATATGACCATGCAAAAACATCTTTGAATTCAATAAGTGCTTTGATTAGCTCTTCCCTTATGTTTGGCTCAATGTGGATGCTTATCTTAGTTTCCCTGATGTCATTTGCATCCCCTATATTGACGGCTTCAGTGTCATTCAAATTGGGCTTGGGTTTCTCTTCGAACTGGTTCAATTCTCTATTTATCTCTTCAAAGGCTTCATCCTCATCATATTCCAATTCATTATCATAATCGACCTCTTGTACAATTAGTTCGGAATCAGAATGATTTTTTAGACTAGGTTGAATATCCGTTGAGCATGCCATGTCATTAGAACCAGTATAAAGAGAACTGTTCAGAAAGAGAAAAGAAGAAAACAAAATTAAACAAAATAAAAGGAGAAAACTTTCACTTTATTAAAATGCGGGATAACAGAGATTCACACTTTTGCCGAATACAAAAATAAAACAAAAACTGGATTATAATCCTAGAATAATCCAGAAAACAATGAAAGAAAAATCAGAGCCCACTACCAAGACTCCCTTCGGGTAGGAAGGGGAGTAGCCGTCCAATTGTTGATATTTTCCCTAGGCCCCACAAACTGTATATCTACCCTACTGGACCATTCTCCAACTTCTATCACGTTGACATCGGTGAACAACCTTTCAAAACCCTGATTCAAATCTCCATCTGACCCAATCAGTGGTCCAAGAACCTTCGGGACCGACAACCTTCTACAACCTGCTCTGACAAAGGATCTGGAGAGATGCGGAACCGGCTTGGGAAGAACCCAAACTCTCTTTCAACTTTCGAGCCTGTCATACATCTGCTGCTGTAGGCTTGAATCCAAGCCCAAAAGTATCCAGATTCTTAGGCAAAGAAACTGGCTGGACAATACCCTGCAGATCAACCCCCAAACCTTTTCCTGGTACAAACCCGCTGTTTAACATTTTCGAGGCTATCATGAAAGTGGCCGGTGCGATTCTGGGCAGTGGAAGGTCCTCGCCTTCAGAAATTTTGTCCATTGAGACTACATCAAAAATTTGGTAAACCGATGGACCTTTGTCATCATCAGTTTCTATGAATGGCACAATGGCATCACCCACAGTGCTTGTACCGCCATCCCCGTGCACCACTATCTCCTGCCTGTCCCACTCAAATTTCACCATCTGGTGCAGTGTAGAAGGCACTGCTTTGGCGGCATGGATCCCGGGTGAATATAATTCCACGAACTATGTGACTCCTCTAGGATCCTCTCCCTCAGACCATCAACCTTAGGAACACATAGACAACACTGGAGTCCTAAAATGCCATCCTCACCAATAGAAACCTCCTTGGCACCTCCCTGAAGTACTGTCTCTCTAAGAATCGTCAAATGGGAATCATCAAACTGCCGGGCCGTGATCTGTCCCAATAAAGAAGACTGAGCAACCACACACACAAGAACTCGATTGGGCTCTGAAATGTCCAACCTCACAAGTGTGTTATCTAAGGACTGAATGTCCAAAGCTAGTGGCCTCTCTGCTGCTGGAATGAATACCAAGCTACCCATGCTCTATGCCTTTCTTCTCAAGGCATCCGCGACCACATTTGCCTTGCCCGAATGATAAATAATGGTGATATCATAATCCTTTAGTAACACAAGCCACCTGCGCTGCCTCAAATTAAGACCCCTCTGCTTGAATAAATGTTGTAAGATGTGATGATCGGTATAAACCTCACATGACACCCCATATAGATAATGCCTCCATATCTTAAGAGCATGAACAATCACGACCAACTTAGATCATGCACAGTATATTTTTTCTCATAAATCTTCAGCTGACGGGAAGCGTATGAAATAACTCGCCCTTCCTACATCAATACACATCCCAATCCAACGCGTGAAGCATCGCAATACAGCATATACATCACCGAGCCGGAAGGAAATACAAAAATTGGTGTTGTAGTCAAAGTTGTCTTGAGCTTCTGAAAGCTGTCCTCACAATCATCCGACCAACAAAAAGGGGCACCCTTTTGGGTCAATCTAGTTAAAGGTGACGCAATAGATGAAAAACCCTGCACGAATTGCCTCTAATAACCTGCTAACCCCAGGAAACTCCTGATCTCGATCACTGAGGTAGGACTTGGCCAACACTGAACTACTTTAATCTTCTTGGGATCTACCTTAATACCCTCTCCTGACACAATATGTCCCAAGAACGCCAATAATTCTAGCCAAAACTCACACTTGGAGAACTTATCATATAGCTTATGTTCCCGCAAGGTCTAAAGCACTACTCTCAAATGTTGCTCGTGCTCTCCCAGGCTGTAAGAATATATCAAGATGTCATCAATAAAGACAATAACAAATGAATCAATATAAGGCCTGAACACCCTATTCATCAAATCCATGAACGCTGCTGGGGCATTAGTCAAGCTAAATGACATCACCAAAAACTCAAAATGGCCATATCTAGTCCGGAATGCAGTCTTCGGAACATCCGAGTCTTGAATCCTTAGCTAATGATACCCCGACCTCGGGTCTATCTTAGAGAACACCCTAGCACCCTGCAACTGATCAAACAAATCATCGATACGAGGTAATGGATACTTGTTCTTGATGGTGACTTTGTTCAACTGGAGGTAATCAATGCACGTCTGTATAGTCCCATCCTTCTTCTTCACGAATAACACTGGTGCACCCCAAGGCGATACACTAGTTCTATAAACCCTTTTGCCAATAACCCCTCAAGCTAATCCTTCAACTCTTTTAACTCCTTAGGAGCTATACGGTATGGCGGAATAGATATAGGCTGGGTTCCTGGAGCCAAAACAATACAGGAATCAATATCACGATCCGGTGGCATACCAAGAAGATCATAGGGAAACATATCGGCAAATTCCAAACTACTGGAACTAAATCAATCATCGAAGACTCTGCGGTGGTGTCTCGAACATAAGCTAGATAAGCCAAACGTCCGTTCTCGATCATATGCCGAGCCTTTAGGAAAGAAATAACCTGACTAGGTGTATCAACTGTGGAACCCTTCCACTCCAATCTCAGCAACCCCGGCATCACTAGTGAAATAGTCTTGGCATGGCAATCTAGGATGGCGTGATATGGAGATAACCAATCTATGCCAAGGATGACCTCAAAATCGATCATATCAAACAACAGGAGATATGCTCTAGTCTCAACCACGAAATCACCCACAGGAATGGACACATGAACAGAAGTGCCCAAAGGCTCAGGAGAAATAACCAGGAAACGAGCAAACAGAGATGATACATATAAATAAGTAGACCATGGGTCAAACAATACCGAAGCATCTCTACCACCAATGAAAATAATACATGTGATGACGGAGTCTGAGGCCAATGCATCTAGCCTAGCTGGAAGAGCATAGAATCTAGTTGGAGCGCTGGCTGGCTGGCCCCTACCTAACTGAGCAGTAGTTGGATGACCTCTCATTACCTGACCTCCACCTCTAAGACAGCCCCTCCCAGTCTGCCCTCCACCTCTAGGTAGCAGGGCAGCTGGTGCTGAAATCATGGGCTGCTGACCATGTTGCACTGCATTGCCCCAAAGTCTAGGGCAATATCCCCTTATGTGACCAGGGTCTCCGCACTCAAAACAACTACGCAGTGCAGTGACCTGCTGCCCTAATAGCTGACTCTGAAAACCTGAAGATCCACTAGAAGAAACTTGGATAACCGGTGGGTGGTATGAACTCTTCAGCATATCACTGAAATAGGAACCAGAAGAATCCAAGGGACCTAAATACCCACTAAAGGAACCTTAAATAGCTGGCAGGCAATAAGAACTCTCTGGCATAGTGCTAAAATAGGGGCGCGCTAGGGCACCCCGAACAGGTGGTGGTGCTGAGTATGGGGGCCAGCTGGGCTGACCCTCCCAAACAGGCCTCTACCCCTAGCCAGGGAACCTCTGAATTCTCTGGAAAATATATCCCTCTTATCCTGCTGCATCTGCTCTCTACCCCTATGATGATATCCCTCAATCATGCGAGATATCTCAACTACTAGCTAATACTCTATACCCATCTCTACCTCTAGGGCCATACCTGATCGAATACCGGGGTACAACCCCGCAAAAAATCTGCACACTCTCTCTAAATATGTGGGAAGTATCATAAGTTCTTGGCAAGACAACTCAGAAAACCTTGCCTCACAATCGGTCACAAACATCTAACCCTACTCAAGATGCTCAAACTGATACCATAGCTCCTTCTTCTTAGAAGGCGGAATTTACCTATCCAAGAATAATTGTGCGAACTGACCCCAAGTGATGGGAGGAGAACATGTTGGCCTGCCAAGAACATAGGAATGCTATCATCTACGGGCCCTGCCCTCAAGCTGAATAGTAGTGAAGTCAACTCCATGCGACTCCAATATCCTCATGTTGTGCAATCTATCCCGACACCTGTCTATAAAGTCCTAAGCATCCTCATGACACTAACCCTCGAATATCGGAGGGTGAAGTCTAGTCCATCTGTCCAATAGCATCTGCGGGTCACCATCCGCAGCTGGTCTTTGATGGGGCACCACTGCGGCAACTGGCTGGGCCATATCTGTGGGTAGTTCACCTGGAGTCTAATACACTACAGCTGCATGACCAGGAGCCTGAGCAGTAAGGGTCTGTGCTCCCCCTCCCGTATGTGAGGTAGCTGTATCTACTGGGAATAAACCCGTCGGAGTCATAGAATCCATGAACCGCAGCATACGACCCATAACCTCCTGAAATCCCGGTGTTGTCATAAAGTCTATCGGGGTAGGCTCAGCTACGGGCACCTTGCACTGCCCCTCAATGATAGGATCACTCGTGGGATCTTTTGGTGGTGCTACTGGAATAGCCCTGGGACGCCCTCATCCCTTACCACAGGCCGGTACCCTCCCCCAGCCTCTACCTTGGCCTCTAGCAATGGGGGAAGCAGCTCCGCCCAGGTCTGGAACATCAGTTTTGCGTGTCCTCACCATCTGTGAGAGAATATAAGAGGGAATTTTTAGTACAACAACCACTGCACGATAGGAATTGAATAAATAGTAGTTTTTCCTAATACCCTATAGCCTATCGAAGATAAATACATACGTCTCTATACCAATCTACATGACTGTATTAGGTTTGGCCATTACTTGTGAGACCTACGTGAACCTAGTGCTTTGATACAATGTTGTCACGATCCATTTTCCATAATAGGTCATGATGGCACCCGACACCAATGTTGGGCCAGCCAACGCGGAAATATAATTAAGTTCTCATTTTTCTTTTACCAAAAAAATAAGTATAACAGATTCTCAAATTAAAATTAAGACCAGAAGCGATCAATAATGTGTCAAATGATTATACAACCCAAAAATAAATGTCTACTAATGTGTGTGCCAAGACTTGGTATCGCAAGTAATAGGCAACTAGTGGAATGTAAAAAAGAATAACTCTATCCTACTATCTGAGATGGAATAGATAGCAAAAGTAAGAAAAGACTCTATCCGGCTGTTGAACGGCTTAGGAAGGGAGCAGCTCACCGTTGAAGTCCCGGTCTATGAATCAGGGGCACGCACCAGATTGATAGCTTGATATACCTGCCTAAGAACCTATACAATTAAGTACAGAAGTGTAGTATGAGTACATAAACAATATGTACCTAGTAAGTATCCCATCTAATCTCGAATAAGTAGAGACGAGCGTTCGACTTGATACCTACTAGAGTCAAATAATATAATAAAGTGTTATGCTAAATATGGGGATCGCCAATAATCAACAGCTTATAACAAGAAGTAAAAGTCATATTCTTAACAATACTTCAGTTAGCCATTTACATTTCAAAATACTTAGCAAAACAAGTCATGTATAAGATTTCACATAGATATCATGCGTACATTATGCCAAGGTCGACGGCCCGATCCAACAGAAAATAAACTGTGTACTGCTAGAGGGTCGAATGGCGCGAACCATAGATGCATCTATTTATACCAAGGTGATCGGCCCGATCCACAAATATCAAGAAATATCAAGAATGCACACGAAGGCGCATTTATATTCAAATAAATTCATACAAGGGTTCAACAAGTATGCATGTTCACCTTTATTCCTTTCCAAGTCTCTAGCATATCCTATGATAGAGATATTAGGATATGATGTGGGCTTGATCACATTAGCAAGCAAAATATAGAGATATTCACAAATAAGGCATGATGTGGGTCATACACTACCCGGACAATTAACATCATAGTAGTTATGCACGGACTCTCGTCACCTAGTGTGTTCGTAACCCCCTGCATTTAGTAGCAATTACTCAATTATTATGCCTATGGGGACAATTCCCTCTTAAAAGGTTAGAAAGGATACTCACCTCGCTCCAAAGTACACTTCCAAATACCAAGAACTAGTCCAAGCCCTCAATTTGGAGCCGAACAATTCCAAACTAGTTAAATGCAATAAGAATTAGTTAATATAGACTCACAAGATCGAATTCTAGCTATTTAAGCAATTTCCCAACCATTAACACAAGTTTCCTAAATTTTGACCCCGGGCCCACATGCCTGGATTTCGAGATTTTTTTTAAGGAAGTTTTTCTCTACAACCTAAGGATCAATAATATATGATTTCTAATTCTTCCATAATGAATTTTGTGGTTAAAACTAAGTTTTATTAAAACCCTAGGTTTTTGCACTAACCCCACGATTTTAGCTTAATACTATTGTTTAATCTACCTAAGACAATGATATTAAACTAGAAATAGGTAACACACACTTACCTCAAGATGCTAGGTGAAGTCCCAATCTCAAAGGCTCCCAAATCGCCTAATGGAGGAGTGGAAATGTGATAAAAATGACTTAGAACCCGTATTAAATGAACCTCACTGCCCAGTGATTTCAGCATATGCGGTCCTTCGTGTGCAAGGAAAGGGCCGCATTTGCGAGAAATAGGCTAAAGAGTAGGGACCGCATTTGTTGTCTCCAGTTTGCATCCGTGGAGCCGCTTCTGTGGCTTGGGAGCTGCATCTGCGATTCCTGGTCTGGCCTACCCTGGGCCGCTTCTGCTATGGGAGGACCGCATCTGCGGTCTCGCATGTGCGGTCCAAGAACTGCAAGTGCGGTTATGAAAGAAGCAGCAACCTTCAGCACTTCTCAAATTTTTCCACTTCACTCGAGCCTCGTCTGATTGATGCTCAGGGCTCCCAGGCCCCGCCCGAACATACCAGCAAGTCTTAAATCACAAAACAGACCTACTCGAACCTTCAGAATGCCCGAAACAACCCTAAATCTAAAAATCACCCCCTAAAACCAATTGAATCAAATCTTTGAACTTCAAGTTCTTAATTTTCCTCTAACAGGCCAAAATGCCTCTAAACTACTCGGATTGACACCAATTTTACGAACAAGTCCTAAATGATATTTCGGACCTGTATCGGACTTCAGAACAAACATACGAGCCTGATACCCATGAGATCAATGATTACTTAGTTTCTTCAAATCCTTAAAACTTCAAATTAACAATTTATAATGAAAAATTCATTACTCGGCCTTGGGACCTCGAAATTCGATTTCGGGCATATGCCCAGGTCCCTTATTTTCCTACGGACCCTCCAGGATCGTCGAATTACGAATCCGGGTCCGTTTGCTCAAAATATTGACCAAAGTCAAACTTAGTCTTTTAAGAAAATCCTAAGGAATCAAATGGGCATATATCGCTCAAAACTCCTCCAAATCCCGAACCAACCATCCCCACAAGTCATAAATTAATCAAAGAAAGCACGGGAAGTTTTATTTAAGGGAACGGGGTTCTAAAGCAAAACGACCAGGCGGGTCGTTACATAAGAAAGGGATTTGAATGTTTATAGTATGTCGATATTATCTTCAACATCACCTGAGATCGGTTCTTTGTGAAATAGGCTTTGCAAAGCACCGTGAGTGCGGTTATGGATTCTTGATTTTCTTTACAATATTAGTGCGACCGGTGGCATGGATGTGCAGACTTGTTACCTGGTGTAGAAGGTCATGAGAGCGTGTCTCACTGGGAGATTGTATGAATGTGACATATAGTAACTTCATTGATTGGGAATTTGAACCAAGTATGAAGATTGTGGTATTATCTCTAATTTTAGAATTTATGCCTCAAGGGCACTCGATTTATTGGGTTGTGGACTGCAGAGGTTTGCTTCGGTTATGATGGTTGTTCGTGTGAGTTATAGTAAAAAGGGGTGTTTATGGACCCTTGAAAGGTTATTTTCCTAGTACGTTGCGATCTGAATTGGCTTGAGGTATGTCGATGGATTTAAATATGAAGGTCAGCTCTATATCAAGCCGGATGTGTTCACTTCAGCATAGCGCTCCTTATCAAGGAGTATTCGGAAGTTGGATGTTATTTCATCGTCGACTATTTCATGTTATGCTATATTGGATCATGTGAGTTGTGAACCGGTTTGATAAATTTCTTCTGTGTTGAGGTTCTGCGTAGCGATGATGTTATGTGAGCAGGATGGCTCTTGTGATTCATATTATATCACACCTCAGTTGTGCTTGAGTTTTGTAGCTTATGGTGCTATCTGTCTTCCCGGGGATGGTATTATGCACTTAGCGTGCTTGCAACCGATATTCGGTATTTAATTATAATGAGCAATTTAGCTCAGTATGTATGTCCTTATGTGAGTTCTATGTGTGGATCGGGTGGCATGCCGCCACGGGTGTGTTGTTTGGATCGGGTTGCACGCCACAACAGTATGATGATGAGTACAGTTTTCTATATTCTAATTTTTGTGTGTTTGTCTCCCATTTTCTGAGGAAAGTTCATATTAGTTGCGCGAGTTGAGTAGTCCTTTCCAGAGTATGTTTCCCTTATGTATCACATTCGAGTTTGAAGGCCATTGGCATATTGTGACATTATATGAGACTTTTGGTCATGTCTGGGGTGGCTAATTTCCTGAGCACCGTGTACTGGGTGAGACGAGATTGTTGGTTCTAGGATCAGTATGATCGGATTATAGGAAGTATATTAAAGAGCAAATACCATTATTTGGTTCATAATGAGGTAACGGTTCTTGCTAGTATTATAGACTCAATGATTTTTTGCCCCGGTTGTTGGTTATGAATTTCTACATGTCTCTTCCATTGTGGAGGTATTGAAAAGGTTGGGGCAAGACTTATATATATCATGAGGTGCATTGGGAGCATCAGATTCGTGGAATTTCAGCTATTGTTATCAAAGAATGATATTATGCTCATGTGAATTATGCAGCGCATAGTATAGATTTGACAAAGGTATGCAATCATGTATTGGTGCATCGTGTGGTGATTGATACGCCATTCATAGGTTGGAAGCAGGCCTGGAAAAGAGTTTTGAGTGTTGGAACTGAGTTCTAAGCTTATTTGTTTGAATAAAAGAGAGTATCTTCATATTTGCTCGAGCTAATATGCTTAACTGAGTTGTGGTAGCACGGGTAGGTGCACGAGGTGTTAAATAGTGATTTTGGACAACTTCAGTGCAGTTCTCAACACGTTCGAGGATGAACGTATGTTTAAGTGGGAGAGAATGTAACGACCGACCGGTCATTTTGAGCTCTAGCATGTCGTTTGGCAGTTTGAGGCCATGAGCAACTTCATTTCAGGTATTATGACTTGTACGCGTGGCCGAAATTGAATTTCGGGAAGCTTAGAGTTGATTTGGAAGGGAAATTGTCATTTCGGAAACTAAGATTGGATTTTTGAGTAAAAGACCTCGGAATCGGGATTTAACGATTCCAACAGGTTTGTATGATGATTTTTGACTTGGGCGTATGCCTGGATAGGGTTTTGGATGACCCGGGGGTATTTTGGCGCCTATTGTGGAAGTTAGCCTTTTTGGAAGAAATTTCATAAGTTTGGGTTGAAGTTCATTTCAGTTTTATCGATGTTCGTTTGGGATTCCAAGACTAGGAATAGCTCCGTATGGTGATTCCAGTTAACAGATCAAAATTTGGAGTTGAGGAAGAGCTGAAGCAGTTGGGTACCTGGTGTAACCGCACCTGCAAGAGGAGGGCCGCAAGTGCGGGAGATGGCTCGCAGAAGCGGAAGGTTCCAGGGCACTAAGAAGCCACAGAAGCGGAAATTTTGCACATATGCGATGACAAAGGTGCGATTCCAATCTCTGTAGAAGAGAAAAGAGCCACATATGCGGAAGAGAAAGCCGCAGAAGCGGAAGTGCGAATGCGGCCAACGAGGCGCATGTCCAGGAAGTCTCTGGGGCAGTAAGGGTTTTTATAAACGGAAATTAGCCATTTTTTCTCCCATTTTCATTTGGTTTGGCAATTTTTGAGAGCTTCAAGGGGAGATATTCTTCAACTATCACAAGGTAAGTCGTTCCCACTCATTATAGGTTAAATACATGACTTAGATACAGATGAAAGTATAGAAATTTTTAAAAATTGAGATTTTGAGGAAAACCTAGGAAGTTTGTGTCCTTGGATTTTGACCACGATTTTGGACTGAAATTGAGAGTAAATTATATATTTGAGTCCGTAAGATTGTGGGCAAACTTTATCTTCGAAAATAATTTCAGAATCCGGGCACGTGGGCCCGAGGGGGATTTGGTCAACTTTTCGAGCAGAGTTGGGGAATTGATATAAATTGCATTGTTATGAGTATTTGAGCATATACTAATGGGTTTCCATAATTGTTGGTTAGTTTTGGAGCATTGGAAATCGGTTTGAGTCGTCAGAATGGCTTGGAATGCCGGTTATGGAACTTCGGAGCAAGGTGAGTCTCCTTTATAACCTAAAGGGAATTAATCTCGTAGGTGAATTAATTGGATATGTGCTTCTACCAATAGGGGAACGTACACACGAGGTGACGAGAATCTGTGCGTAGCTACTATTATGCTTATGTTTGGGTAGTCTAGGGCCTAAAAGCATGCCTTACTTGAAAATTTTTTAACCTTATTGACAGTTTAAATTTCTTAAATCATATCAAAATTGTAAATGAATTTCTAAAGAAATTAAACATCATTTTCTTGACCGTTAAAGAGAATTTTCCATTTTTTTGGGTAATTGTTTCCCCGATGGAGTCTTGATTGACTGTTTGAATGTGTGTTTCTATGTGTACCTGCGTCGCATGTATGATTCGCGAGTGGGTGATTCTTTATTTATATTTTATCACATCGAATGTATGATTCATGAGCGGGATAATAGATGCATCTATGGTTCGCTCCGTTTGATCCTTTAGTAGTGCAAAGTTTAAATATTGTTGGATCGGGTCGTACGTCCTCGGCATGATTTGCGCATGCCTGCATTCCTTGCCTTGACATTTATGAACATTGATGTTGTCTCTATGCACTGAGATAAATTTATAAATGATGAAATACAGATTTTGGAAATCTCTTATTATAAAAAGAATTGTTTCCCTTCTTCATGCTTATTGAGTTTGAAATCACTTTATAAAATTCATACTTCCTCATATTTTCTTTGTATTTATTTATTGCACCACTAGTGAGTATCGAAGTCGACCTCTCATCTCTACTTCTTTGAGATTAGACGGGATACTTACTGGGTATGCATTGTTTTCATACTCATACGACACTTGTTGTTCATTTTGTTGCACATGTACGTCTATCGGCCTCATTGAGTATAGCAACATGATTGACACGAATACTTAGGTGAGATGCATCTCTGGAGAAGACCCGTAGCGAGCAGAGTCTCTTTCAGAGTATTGTAATTCTTTTCTGGCCAATTGTATTCCAGATAGTTATCGTATTGTGATTTAATTCCTAGATATTGCTCATGCACTTGTGACATCGAGTTCTGGGATGACTATGGGATTATTCAATCTCTAAGTTTGATAAAGACATCATTATTTATTCAGCAAATTTCATTATTTATTGTTGAAATGTAAGGAAAAGAAATGATTTCAAAAATACTAAAATGAGAATTTAATTAACGTCTTGGTGTTGGCTTACCTGACAGTGGTGTCTGGCGCCATCACGATCCTTAACGGATTTTGGGTCGTGACATTGAGCATCTCATTATCTCTTTGCCCTACCTTGAAAAGTTCTGACTTCCTGGTCTCGACCTTGATTGCTCCGGCGTGCGCTTTTACAAAAACATCTACAAGCATAGCGAACGATTTAATAGAATTAGGTGGGGGAGGGGGGCTTAGTTGTGATACCATATCATATCTCCTTTTAACAAGGTCTCTCCAAACTTTTTCAGCAAGACAGATTCAATCTTGTCATCTTCCAAGTCGTTTTCCTTGATGGCGCATGTGTAAAAGGTCACGTGTTCATTTGTATCAGTTGTTCCATTGTGCTTAGGAATTTCGGGCATGCATAACTTCTTTGGGATCGGCTTCAGAGTTGCGCTCGGAGGAAAAGAATTTTGAACAAACTTTTGAAATCTAGGTCTTTCGGTATCGGTGGTTCTCCTAGGATTTGGTCGACCCTAGAGTTGTAGGTCTCCACCTTTTTATCGTTAGCTTAGATTTTATTTTCTCTCATTTTTACCCATTTTGTCAATTCCTCGAACATCTTTATTAACTCAGGGTTGGTCCCAGATTAAGCTTCGCTTGGCCTATCTGTGGTTGGTTCATTTCTACGAATGTTTTCCCGGGATGGTTTGGGTTCGACTTTACTGGGAGCGTAGCTTTGGTTCTGCAATTGAGCTATCGCTGCCTGCTGAGCCTGTAAAATTTCTAAGATCACCCGCAAGTTGATCATATCTCCTTCACCGTCGCGTGTATTTTGGGATACCAATAAGACTCCCCCGCTGATGTTGTTCTCAAGATCGGTGGGCAAATTCGCATTAATGGCCACGAGTGAGATGACATCGATTGGGTTCGCTGCCGAAACTCCATTTTGGATCAGCAAGGGGGAACCTCTTTACTGGGTACCATATTGTTGTTCTCACCATAGTGGCCAAACTCAGCATCCTTGTTTAGAGGGGAAGATTGGGAGTTCGACATTTTACACTTTGACCTGAAATTAAAGACACTTCAAAGAAGAAGCGTGAAGTAGGGCGCATTATGAAAATTTGTATCAAATTGCCATTATAATCCTAAGCCCCACGGTGGTCGCCAAGCTATTTATCCTTAAAAGCGGATAACAATTAAATTTGTAACTGTTTTAAGGATACGTGGATTAATTCAATATAAACGATTAAGATTGCTAGGATGAACTGATAAAAGATATAATAAATTATCAAAACGCTTGAAAATAAAAGGGGGGTGATTCTGGACTCGAGGGAAGCCTCAAAGAGATATCCATCTTCAAGTCGGGCTCACAAAGACCAGCACTGATGATTAAGAGTAAGAAAAATGAAAATAAATATTGCCTTGGTTTGCATGTGTTACAATGTGTCCGATGAATAATCAGACTTCCCTTTATATAGTAGGGTAGTTTTACTCTAAGTACAATTCTATAAAGGTTAAAAAAAATCTTCTGTTCAACTAATCACCGATACATGCTGAGATTCACACCGTGATATCCTATCGGTCGCGGACATTACGGCTTACTGTTGGTCATGCTTGGTTTCCTGACAATGTTCCCCGAAACCTTTTAGGATTTGGACTGATCCCGAATCATGACCCCGATATTCTCGAGGGTGGGTGTCATTCCGCCGGACTCTGATTCGATGAGACCCTTTCCTCGATTTCGATCCCTTATCAGCATGCCTCTAGTTCGATTTATCTTATCGAAGGCCGAGATGTATCATGAGTTCGATTTTACCCGTACACAAACAATTATCTCATTCTTCTTGTCGAGTTTAGACTAAGCGGCGTTTCTGTACCCTTTAAAAGGTCATATAGATATTATTTTAGAGACCTCCTCTCGAGTTTCAATTCGTAACTCTAATTTTTCATGTACTTAAAAATATACGTGTCCTTTCCTTATTTTAATTTGTTTATTTTAATTCTTTTAATCTATTTATCATTAATATAAGCAAATTATAAGTTTATAAATTTACCCTTAGTGATAACTATCATAAGTAGATTCTTAATAATTGTATAAATAGAACAAGATAAGAATCTATCTAACGTTAGTTCTCTTCTTCCTCTCAAAATTCACAACTTTATGCTTGGGGAAAATTCAAGTTTCGTTGGATTTGGATTCAATTGGTTTTGTAAATTTTGAAGAAATTTTGTACAAAGCTCATGCAGCAAAATAGAGTAGTTTAAATTGCTTAAGGACATAAATTACTCAATTAAAGCCGCTTTGTTCTCCAGATATTTTTTCCCTTAAGAATCTTAAAGAATTTAAAAATTATTTACTACGATGGTTGATAACGGCCAAAAGTGCATATTTTTCGGTGTACTTTCATCTCATAACTTGTGTGGTTACGATAGGTTACATTAGTTTTTGTAGTGAATTATGCTCATTGCGTGCATTCTTATGTGTAGGAGCAAGGTGGACGAAATGTGAGCAAAAGAAGTTGATTCGTAATGAAAAGACAAAAGAGGGACTTTGCTCGTCACGAGAGAGTGAACGAGCTATTGAGGAAAAGCATTAAAAAAACAGCAAAATATAGCAAAAAGGCATGGAAATGCATGAGAGACCTAGAAGAAAAAGAAAAAAGAGAAGAACTTTACTCGTTCTCTCACGCGTGCGCACGAGAGAGTGATCGGGCTAACCTAAAAAGGCTGATTCGAAGTGGGATTATATTATTTCATCCCATGCTAACCCTATCCCATATAAATAGTCTTTAAACTCACTTTTATAGGGGAGAACGTGATTTTTGAGAGGGAAAACCGTGACTTTTGTGAGGGAGGAACGTGGCTTGTGGAGGAGGTTTCTAACTAGTTTTTCTTTTCTTTTTTTAATTTTCATAGTTTATTAGTTCTAGAGTTGTGGGGTGCTACATGACCGTTGTAGTTTGAATCATAGATTGTTCTTATTATTTCATCATATTAGTTTGTTTATTCAATCTTGTGCTTAATTATTTGATTGTCTGATCACCAATTAAATACTATTTACAAATCTATGATTGAACTCGAGAGAGGGAATTATAGATTGCATATAAGATTGAGTAGAGCAAGATCTTGAACTCGTGTATCGGGAACGGATTTGCGGTTAGGATAGGACTATACCTAATCGCCTTGCTTGGTTATTATATGGGAATTATAAATGCGTTTTTGTTAATCCTAATTCCATAAGGATATAGGTGTTAGGTTAGTTTGATTAGGCGAGTTATACTTTGGGAGAAGGCTACGAGCAACATTAACCCCGTCAATTAATAAAGCAGATAAATTAATTAGATAATTTAGGTAGAGAACTCAACGGGATTGTTAGCTAACTCATAGCTCTAGAATATTTTCTCCCATTAAATTCGTGTCTAAGTTCGCCAATTGGTTTCCTTTGTTTCTTAGTTTACTACTCTAGATTACTTTTAGTTAAATATTCATACTCTAGAGTTTACTTGAATAGATTAATTGTTTAGGTTTAATTTAATTGATAGTTAATCATAAATTCATTTGGATACGATATTTGAACTTACAATCCTATATTACTTGTCGACCACGTATACTTGTGTGTGCGTTAGGCAGCAGCAATGGTCGATATAGAAAAAAGTAGTGTTAGAAGCCCACGGATATTCTAGTGTATGTAAAAGGTTGTTTTTATTGGATGCTTTCGTTAATTAATCAACACTTATTGACAATGTTGTTGGGGCTCTGAAATCTTCTTCAGAAACATCATTGAGACGATGAAGTGTTTAGCCTGGTAAATTCTTATTCTCTCTCTGTTTCCAAAAAAAAAAAAAAAAAAAAAAAA
>MU682292.1:40615-65832 GCA_026770625.1 Nicotiana glauca
CAAACAATATTTTCGTTGATTATAATTTTCGCAAATAATTTTTCAGTATTTTGAATTGTTAACTATGGTAACTTATAGTACTTTTTATTGCAAATTTTATTTAGTTAAAAGTTAACAGACAGAAAAGGGCACTGGATAACTCCATGTACAAAAAAAGACCAAACTAGGAGATTCATGCAAATAGCGGTGGGAAATTTGTACTTTTCATTTTTTTTTTTTTTGGTAGGAAAGATAGGTAATATTATAACATAGCAAACATTTACATAAGTTTAGAGTCTTAGATGCCTACAAGGCATTATTTGTACAAGAGTAGAACAAGATTGTTGTTTTCATCCTAATGGAGAAACAACCCTATTACATAAACTAGTGACCACTGAAGGATTTGTTCTATTACACATAGTAGATGTTTCATATGAACTAGAGAGGGAATGTCTAACATTCCTAGTAACATGTCGTGGATTCCTGCTATGGAGTGCGCCTTGGTGATCTTGTAGGTAACAAGACATTGCATAAAGAGGGGGTGAGCCAAAAAGTAGGCATTGCTCCGTTTCTTGTGTTGCACCATATTTAACTAATTTATCTGTTACATCATTCTGCTCTCTATAGATAACTTGTACAGATGCTCTATCCAGTTGTTGGAGCAATGACCTGCAATCATTAATAATATTAATATAGTTCATAGATGGTGATTTCAACATACCAATTATATTTTGTGCATCCGCCTCAATGATCAGTGGTAGGAGTCTCTATTTGACGGCAAATTTGTAATCCTTTGAGGAGCGCGAGCAGTTCTATTTGAATAGGGTCCCGTTGCTTGACAGATGCCGCAAAACCTATGACCCAATTGCCTTGACGGTTGAGGATAACTCTCCCAATCCCATAAGTGCATAGACCCGGGTAGCAAGATTCATCAATATTTAATTTGTAACACATATGATCAGGTGGATGCCATTTAATATAGATAGGAGATTTTGATGTCTTCTTAATAGAGTGATTTGTTAAGAAGTAATATTCAGCTACCTTTACTAATAAGGCACACATATTTAATTCATATACTTTATGATCATAAACAAACTTATTCCTTTTAATCTAAATTTCCCATAAAGCAAACGAAATTAAAGTTGTAGAAGGAATGTTGTAGGGTATGGTTGACAGTAGTGCATGTATAAATTTATACAACCAAGACATAATATCATTTTGAGAGTCAGAAACTGGAATACTAGGAGGTGTTATTTTAAGGTCTTCCCAAAGAAGGATTGCATTAGCACAATTTTTGAATAGGTGCACAATTGATTCAGTGTCTTGATGATATTGAGGGCAACTGGCTGAATTAGTAATACCTATACGTGTAAGATACTCAGCTTAGGGGGTCTATTATGACATAGTAATCAAACAAAGAAGGATATTTTTTGGGGTATTGGAAGTTTCCAAATCCAGTGGTAGGAATTAGGAGTTGTTATATTAGTGGATGTATCAAAATTGGTTAAACACCTATACATAGATTTAACTGAGAACATGCCATTGTTTGTTAAGTTCCAGTATATTTTATCATATTTAAAAGATTCAGTAGGCATATAAAAATTATTTATAATAGAACTAATATGTAAAGGGATCTCAAAAGGCATGGTCTCAAGGTGCCATCTATGAACAAAGTAGTAATTGAAAAACTAATTTATTATCCTCATATTGGGGCATGGGTCCATGAATAAAGTCTCTAAGTGTAAAATTATGCATGATCGAAGGGTCAGTCCAAAACTTGACATGTCGTCCCGTTACAATATTCCATTTATAACCTAGTCGATAATATTTCCAGCCTGTAATAATATTACGCCAAGTAGTAGAGCTGTTATATCGTGGAAGTGGTTTTGGTCTTACATAATTCTGTAGAAGGACTTGTGCCCATAATTCATAAGGGTTATTAAAAATTCTCCATGCAAGGCTTGCATGGAGTGACTTATTTTTTATATCAAGACTTTGTATACCTAGGCCTCCAAGTTTCAAAGGTTGGGTGACTGTTGACCACTTAAGGAAATGTAGTTTTTTTCTTTTGCATAGTTGTGCCCCAAAAAAAATTTCTTTGGTATCTATTAAGGATGCTTAGAATATAACTAGGCATTTTTATGAATTGCATCAAATGATTTGGAAGGTGATTAAGGGTCGATTTTATTAAAGTTAATCTTCCTGCTCTAGAAAGAAAATTAGTTTTCCAGCTTGCCAATTTAGTTTTAAAATTTTCAGGAGGAACTGATAATCAGATTTTGTAGGTCTGGATGTAAAAATTGGGAGGCCCAAGTACTTTCCAAAACTACGACCCTCTTTCATATGAAACATTTGCAAAACTAAGTTTCTAGTATTGGGTTGACAATTTCTGGAGAAATAAATTTTTGATTTATCAAAATTAATAGATTGTCCTGATTGATTAGTGAACTGAGTAATAGTATTAACCATTGTTTGGCAGGTAGTAGCTGTAATTTGTGAAGTCAAGGTAATATCATCTGTGAAAAATAAATGAGATAAGGAAGGCCCATTTTTTGTTAAAGAAAATGCTTTCCAAGCCTGATAGTCAACAGCAGTATTGATTTTTCGAGATAGCATTTCAAGACATATGATAAACAAATAGGGAGACAAAGGATCACCCTGTCTTATACCCCATATGGGATGAAAGGTATCAGTGAGACTACCATTGATTAATATGGATGTAGTAGTAGTAGTAACACAAGACATAATTAATTTAATAAACTGAGCTGAAAAATTTAAACTTAGCAAGGTATTTCGAATAAATGACCATTCTAATTTGTCAAACGCCTTTTCTAGATCAAGATTAAGGAGCATACTAAGATTATTGCCTGTCATTTTTTGAAATTTATTGATAATTTCCTGTACAATGATAGCATTATCCGCAACCCTTTTATTTTGCTGAAAGCTAGACTGGGTAGGATGAATGATGTGTTCTAAAATTGGTTTTAATCTATTTACGAAAATTTTTGTGATAATTTTTTAAATAGTATTATAAAGACTGATAGGTCTGTACTGTGCATCTGTGGCTGCATTATTATTTTTGGGGATAAGACAAATAAAGGTAAAATTTGTTAAGGGATCAATTTCATAGTTAGTGAACACCTTATGACAGAAATTAAGTACAGAATCCCCAATGGTATCCCAATAATTTTGGTAAAATAGGGGATGGAGTCCATCTGGTCCAGGAGCTTTCATAGGTTTGAAAGACTTAATAGCATTAAGAATTTCTACCATTTGCAGAGGTTGCATTAGGGAATCACGATCAGCCTGATTTAATATGTTAGAAGGGAGTATTGTCGTTTTTGAAACTGAATTAGTTTTCTGCGTGGTAAATAAATTTTGATAGTAAAGGGAGATATGTTCCAATATTTTTTAGGATGTGTTATCCAGTTTCCCCCTTGATCCTGAATTGCTGCTATCGACGACTCACATGAAACCCATTAGTTTTCCGGCAGGAACCCTGAATGCACGTTTGGCGGGATTCTGTTTCAGGTTGTACCTTCTTAGTCTGTTGAAGAATTTTCTCAAATCTTCCCTATGATCAGTGATTTTCTTGGATTTGACGATGACATCGTCCACATATACCTCGATCTCCTTGTGTATCATGTCGTGAAAGATAGTAGTCATGGCTCTCATGTAGGTGGCGCCAACATTCTTCAACCCAAATGGCATCATTTTGTAGCAAGACATTCCCCATGGCGTGATGAAAGCCGTTTTCTCTGCATCCTCCTCATCCATCCATATCTGATGATACAAAGCGAAACAATCAACAAAAGACTGCAAATCTTGCCTAGCGCAATTGACGATAAAAATGTGTATGTTTGGCAAGGGGAAGTCATCTTTGGGACTGGCCCAGTTGAGATCCTGGTAGTCGACACAGATTCTGACCTTCCCATCCTTCTTTGGTACTGGCATGATGTTGGCTAACCATGTTGGATATTCCACTACCCTGAGAACCTTGGCTTTGACCTGCTTAGTGACCTCTTCTTTAATTTTCAAACTCATAACGGGTTTGAACTTCCTGAGCTTCTGCTTTACCGGCGGACAGTCTGGATCTATTGGCAGTTTGTGAGCTACGATGGACGTGCTGAGGCCAGTCATATCATCATATGACCAGGCAAATATGTCCTCATATTCTTTCAAAAATTATGTATATTCTTCCTCTTCTGATGGCGACAAGTGAACACTGATGCGAGTTTCTGTGACATTCTCTGCATCTCCCAAATTAATGACCTCAGTTTCTTCCAGGTTGGACTTAGGTCTATTCTCAAAATTCTCAACTTCTCTGACGACCTCTTCGGGTATATCGTCTTCTTCTGAGTCTATTTCCTTTTGTTGCATTGTTTCGTTGCTAGTCACAGTCGTTGGTTCATCGTCAAGATAAGTTGTTGTAATGCTGTATAAAATAGAGTAAATGATAGAGAAAATAATAAGCAAGATATATATGATAAACTGAAATGCTTTGATTGAATCCATAATTGGTCGAAATATCGGAGCTCTTTTTGAAATAAAGATAATGCGGAAAGAAAATCAACTAGTAAAGTAAGCTAAAAATGAGATGCATGGTGCTTTTGTTTATCCTTGCTATCCCGAAGCTTTCCGGGCCCTGACAGTCCTAATTGACCAATTGCTGAGGCGGTCTCCTTTGCTTGCGGCTTGTATGGAAGGGCCTTCCTCCCCCTTCTCCTCAAAAAGAACACAACAGTCCATATCATCATCCTCCAGGAACAAATTCTTCATGGCTGCCAATGCTTCATCTTCTTCTTACCTATATATAGCATCTGTCGGCTGGAAGATCTGCTCCAGGATAGGTATCGGAAACTCCAATGGATAGTAGGGGCCGCGCCATGGCGGCGACCAGTTCTGGAATTCCTCCCAGGTGTAGTTGTACCCTAAGCCAAAGGTAGTGCCATGCTTCTTCAGTTTGATGGGCTTAGTGATCCCCTGAAGATTTTTACCGAGTCCCTTTCCAGTCTACCCACACCAATTCGGGATATTTTCAGTCTTGTTGTCCCACCACTTACCCTTATCTACAACGTTGACCCTTTCGATGTGGTGGTATGTTTCTTTGCCTATCTTCCTTCTGCCTCCAATCATCGGGATGGTCTGGCGACTATATATAATGTTACTACCATCACCATGAATGATCACCTATTGGTTGATCCATTCAAACTTTACTGCCTGATGCAGGCTTGATGCTACGGCTCCGGCAACGTAGATCCAGGGGCGTCCCAACAGCAAGTTGTAGGGTGCCGGGACGTCTATCACTTGTAAGTCGACATCGAACCATGTTGGTCCCATTTGCAAGCATAAGCTGATTTCTCCAATAGTAGATCTCTGGGACCCATCGAAGGCTTTGACATTGATAGCCTCATCTTTGATCTCGTGCAGGATTTTTCCCAAGGTTCTGAAAGTTATCAGCGGACAGATGTTGAGGCTCGATCCTCCATCAATTAGGACTCTATTAAAGAAATAATCCTCCCATTGCACGGTGATGTGCAGTGCCTTGTTGTGGCTTAATCCTTCTGGCGGCAGCTCATCTTCATGGAAGGTTATTTTGTGTCTCTCCAGCACTTGCCCCACCATATTCGCCATTTCACCCCCGGTTATATTGCAGGGCACATAAGCTTCGCTTAGTATCTTCATTAAGGCGTTCTTGCGAGTGTCTGAACTCTGCAGAAGAGCCAGGATAGATATATGTGCTGGTGTTTTGTTCAATTGTTCAGCGACTGAGTATTCCTTAGCCTGTATCTTCCTCCAAAGATCATCGGGTCCTATTTTAATAGGCCGCCTCGGGGCTTGCTTACTGGACTCAGCTAGGTGCTCCAGAGTGTACACCCTTCCTGTTCTAGTCATTCCTTATGCGGCAATAATTTCTCCTGTCTTAGTCTTTCCTTTCCTCCTGGCTTTGGCAGTGTAATCCCATGGTATAGCCTTTGAGTGGAATGGTGTTATGTCAGTCATAGCCATGGGAATAGGCATCCTTGGTGGTAACACAGCAACTTCAAAGGGTGCAGGTGCCTTTGGAACTCCAAATTCAACCTCGATTGGTCCGGGCACCTTTGCAGAGGGAGGCGCTTTAAATTCGAGAGGTATAGACATATTTACTTTGTCGTCCCTGGAGGGCTGATTCTGCACAACAATTGGATTAAGGGTAACCGCTGGTTTCTTTGGTTCATCCCCTTCAGCAATCAAACCTATCGACCCTTTAGGGTCCCAATCATCCTCGATCTCGATCATATGAATGTCTTGGTGGTCATGCAAGGGGTTATTACGAACATTAGGAGTAGGCTCCTTTGCTACAATGACCTTATTGTCGATCAGGGTCCGAATCTTGTCTTTCAACGAACGGCACTCATCAAAGATGTGTCCTTTCATGCCAGAGTGATACGCATAGGTCTTGTTAGGGTAGACCCACTGGGAGGGATTTCTGGAGCATTGGCTGGGATAGGAGTGACGTAACTAGCAGCTTTAAGTCTTTCATATAGCTGGTCAATTGGTTCAACGATGGTTGTGTATTGTCTGGGAAGTTTGCGGTCAAAATTTGGTCTGGGTCTTCGAAAATTTTGACGGGTGGGTGGTGATTGGTAGTGAGAGGGTTGAGCATTGTAAGCTTGGTATACAGGTGCTGGTTGAGAGTATCTGGGTAAGGTGGGTTGATATGTGAGAGGTGGAGAGGATTGGTAAATGGGAGGTGGATAGGAGGGTGTGGGTGCTTGGTAATTCGGGATGGGCTGATATGTAAGTGGAGGTGATGGATAAGTGTAGTATTTTGGTGGTGATTTGGCTCCCTGTGCGACCATCACGGCACTTATATCCTTTTTTTTGGACGTGCCACCAGTCTGCAAAGCTCTATTGGTGGTTTGTATGGCTTCAAGATTTGTAACCCTATTCTTAGTGCCCTCTTCCATTCTTTCTCCAAGTTTGATGATATCGGAGAACTTCTGCCCCTCGATCAGCATCAACCTCTTGTAATATTGGGGATCCTTAGACCGGACGAAGAATCTATTCATTTGCTCCTCTTCTAGGGCTGGCCTGACCTTTGTAGTTTCTGACCTCCAACGAGTGGCATACTCGCGGAATGTTTCGGTGGGCTTCTTCTTCAAGTTCTGTATATAGAATACATCTGGTGCATTCTCTATATTGAATCAGAATCTATCCATGAAATTCGATGCCATGCTCATCCAACTCGTCCATTTCTTGGGGTCATGACTGATTTACCAGGATAGTGCATCTAATTTCAGGCTCTTTTCATCCCTTCCAACTCCAACTAGCTTATCGCAATATGTCCTCAGGTGGACTCTGGGATCTCCTGTTCCCTCAAACATTTCAAACTTGGGAGGTTTGTACCCCTCTAAAAGTTCAACATCTAGCTGAATGCATAGGTTTTCATAATTTAGCCCTTCAATACCTTTGTTACCTTCCACACCCTGAACTCGGTTGGTTAACTTCTTGAGTTCTACTGCCAAGTTCTTAATAAGGGAGTCCTTTTCATCAGACTCAGGTGCATTTGAGATTGGTTGGGTGTAGTGGGGTACAGTATCCACATAAATAGGAGTGGTGTGGAGATGGTCATTGGTGGTGTTCAGTGGCTCGGGAATGAGTAGTGGAGTGTTGTTGGGAGCATGGCATGTGTTGCAGTGTTGGGTATGAGTGGGTTGTATCTGTGTTTGTGGGGTATTTTGTAGAGGTGCGGGATTCTTGGTGTTGACATCAGGAGCAGTGAGGGAAAATGACAGGTTTGCCAAATTCTGAACCTGATCCAGTTCTTCTTAAAATTTCAACAGCTTTTGCTCCAATTGCGTAGAAGTTTCCTTAGCTACCGGGGTACCCTGAGGAATCTCAATCTCCTTTCTGGCGCTTGTATCTCCCATTTTACCTTTGTTCTTGTTTCGGACAGGACTCGGAGGAGGTGGAGGTCCCTTGGATCTTGTGGAGTATGCTGATGGTGCCAGAATGCACGAACTAACCTTTGGGGAGGGGAATAAAACTAAAAGAAAAACAAAAAGGTAACAAGTTAGTGCGGGTCATGAGGAAAAAGTGTTGTAGTATTTAAACACATTGTGCGGGGATATTAATCGAGTCCTAATTTGGGTGCCTCATTGTGCCCGAGGTAGGCCTAGCGACAGTTAGTTTTGGAGAACTTATAATGCGAAATACCTCATTTTATTGATAAAAATAACACAAATCCAAAATGATCTAAATAACAGAACGTAAATGTCACTAGTGTCCTTTGGCCTTATTACATTGTTAAAGCAAAATAAAGGATTCCTAACTACTTGGTCCCAGAAGGACCTTCCCTAGATTTGGCAGTCTTGTCTCCCTCGAACAGCTCCACCAACTCGCGTAGTCCTAGCAGCAAATAAGCTCGGGCCAGATGTCCGCCGGCATTTCCTTCAGCGTTTTGACAATCTTCAATTCTTTTAATGAACTTCCCTTCCAGCTCTACTAAACCCCGCTCCAAATACCCTAGCCGGTTGTTGGCGCTGACAGCCATTTCTTTCCGCTCCTCGATTAATTTCTGATGGGCTTCTTGTATTTCCTGATGCTCACTTTCATACTCTCGGATTCTCTTGCGCGGTTGATTATACTTAGCATGTGTTTCAGCATGCTCGTCAATAATTCTGTGACCCCGAGCGGATCTTGGCACACCCATACCATTTTCATCTAACCAACCCGAATAGTGCGGCACGCAGCCGGTGTGATACCTGTTTGGCTCAATGGATTCTTTCTCCAAAACGATCTTGCAATGCCACAAATGCTGAGCTTGGCATCGGTGAGGGCTATCGTCATCCTGGAAATCAGCCCTGAGGTGACTTGTCTTATTGACCCTCGGTATGATTTGTTTTCTTCCAGCTTGCCTCATGGCTCGGAGAGGAACGTAAGGGTAAGTTCCCCTTAAACCAATCATCATGAGGAATGGGGTGTCTCAGGATCGAACGATGAACTCATTCGTGGGGAACCACTTAAACATCCACTGCACCTGATCTTCTTTCAGATTTTCAAATAATTACACCCATCCCTTAGTATCCTCTGGCTGTGCGAACATTCTGGGCATGTAACTCATACGCCTTGGCTGGTGGAAGGCGATATGGTCATCCCAATACCTGCGTAAGATCTCTTGTCAATATTCCCCTTTCTGGAGGTGTTCCATGAGCCATAGTTGAAGTAACAAATTACAAACCTCAAAATGATTGCCTTGTTGTTGACACTTGCTCAAGGCACGGTATATCTCCGAGACAATCATGGGCACTATGCTGAAAGTCTGTCCACCAATCCCTTCCATCAGAGTTTTGGTTACCATGGCTAGTCTGGTGTGGATCCTAGCCTTCTTCATAGGGAACACGATCATCCCCAAAAAGCAAAACATGAAGACAAAAACCCTCCTATGGACATGCCCCAACGAGGTGATAGCAAATTCGTCTGAATAGGTGCGGTATGACTTGCTATAGCTGTACCTTTCATATAGATAGTCAAACGGGATGTAGGAGTCCTTCAAACAGGTTAAGTCTGGGTTTTTCTTCAATCCCATCATCTTAATAAAACCCTTTCCTTTGCGATTTTCTGGCATGAGCAAACCCAGAGTCTCCCAAGGAATCCCGGCTAGACCCCCTATCTCTTCAAGTAAAGGAGTCATTTCTAGATCACCAAAGCGGAACACAGATTTGTCACTATCCCAGAATAACGTTGCAACCTCTATGATTCTGTTGTTGGGCTGGATCTCTAGGAGATAAGGCAGATTCCCTAGGTACTTGCGGACGATTGTCTGATCACTAGAATGGAGGTCCTTCCACCAATTCAGTAGCCTTGGATGGATGTCGATCACCATGCCAAATCTAGGGATTTCGTGCCTCATTTCTGCAAAATAGAGTGTTAGGCCCTTACCCCTACCAGACTCAACTATTTAAATCAATAATTAGCATAGAAAAGAACTTAAGTTCTCCAAATAAATGCACAGAACGTGGAGGTGTCCGTTTGGGTTTCAAGGAAACCCGGTGGACTTTGGACAAGGCTATCTTAATGAGTCATTATGTGGACAACATAGCTGACTCGACTAGGTTTGACCATGATGCATGTACACTTTAATGGAGTAAGGTTTCTATTTTGAAGTGCTAGACTGGTACCCTTGAGCGGACAACTCAAGAGGGAAAGGCACGGAACCGTCGACTACACCATTGATCGATTGGTTTTACCGCAAATACGCCTTTGCCAAATTTAGGGGTGATAGTATTGGAAGTGTGCAACTACTCATTATAAGCGTTTCTATAGTATTTGTTTTGGAACGAGTGGAGTATGATGTTGAAGATGCAATTTACAAGAATAAAGCAAATTGACATGTATTTTCACGTACATAAAATAAATGATTACAATAAATGCTCGAAATTACATCGGTATTGAAATAATAAAGCAGTAAAGGAGAGCATGAAGAGACAAGTTAGTTTTCATGATGAAATAAATAAAAGGCAAGAAATAAAGGCAATTATGTCACAAATAGCATGTAATGGTAAAAGCCTAAAAATGTCGCAAGCAGAGTCGCCATGCTGTCGACGCCCCGTTTTTCCCTAAAGAGCGAAATCAGGTTCACGACATTTGGGAGGAAAACTCTTTTCCCACTTTGGGAATTGGGTTTTGAGAGTTTGGAGAGTCGCCACCTAATGATTATAGTACATTAGGACACTTTAAATGAAATAAAGATAGAAAACCAGAGTCCGGGTAAGGGCTTGAAATTATCTCGAGGGGAAGGTGTTAGGCACCCCTCAAGATCCACTAGTGTGGTTCCCAGTCATGCTACAATTGTGACTTTAAATGCAAGTAAACGAATAAACAAACAAGCATTGCAAATATTGGAAATGATTACAAATAAGAATGTGAAAAGGATTTAGAAGTGCTGAAATTTGGAAGGAAATAATTTTTGTAATTAAAGAAGAGATAGTAAAGGAAAGGGGTTAAATAATTGGTATAAGTAACTTGAAAGAAGTACAAGGAACGGAAGTTGAAGACTGGACAACTTTTAAAAATTCTGAAAAATTATTAAACAAATAAAGGGGAAAGGGGGGTCCTAGGTTTATCCATTACATGGATCATTCTCACAATACCGGCACCTGATTGTGCACATAGTGTTATTGTGTAATTATCATCTCCATGTCTACCCTTCCCGCCCCGTTAAGGTATTGGAGCACGGAATGGTATCGTTTGCCTATTGCCTGCTACTACCCATCCCAAACTATCAGTCCCGGAGTATTAGGACTTCTAATCCTAAAAGGGGAAGAAAGGGATGGGCCTTTATGGAGTTTAAAGGACAAAAATTCTAATCGACATTCAAAAAAGGCAAGTAACAAGTATGGGGAATGAACAAACAAGCAGGCAAGGCTCACATACACCCCATAAATCAGATAACATATGGCATGCCTTTACACATACTGGTTTGGTCTTTAAAAATTAAAAAGTAAGCGGCAAGCGGATTGGTTTAATACATACGTTTAGACAGAAAGTATGCATTAGGAAACTTGGATCCTATTGTTAGGAATTAAAGTATTTTAAACGATTTATTCAAAAAGTATTAATTTCAGAAAATAAAAGAATGGACTAATGCAAAAGAGTTAAAAGAGAAAATAAAGACTGTTTGAGTAAAACACAAGAGAGTTGTGAAAGAGTTCCAGAAAGCAAGAATATTTTAAGGGAAAGACGAGTTGCAGGACTGTTTTCGAAAGACAGTTTCAGGGACCGAGTAAAACATTTAGGCATAAGATTTAAAAGAATTGTTTCTGAAGAAGGATGCAGATTTGAGGAAACTGGTTTATGAGAATTTTACTGAAAACATGACATTAAAACGTTAAAGACTGATTGACAGAACGTTATTGCTTAAAACGAATCAGGCGAGTTTGAGACGAATTCCTATAGGCATGATATCTATATTTGATTTTAAGACCTGTTGTTGAATTGATGAAAGAGTGATTGTTTGATTACCCTACGGTTTTCTTAACGCATATGCACTTCCTATAGGCATGGTTTCTATATGCAACTGATTACATGAATATTAAGTCATATAGGCAGGATTTCTAATGACTTGCAATATGATTAAGCGTTAAACTCTATAGGCATGGCATCTAGGTGACTGAATTAAAACGTTAAACAGACCTATAGGCAGGATGTCTAGTAAGGAAATTAAAGTCCTAAAGACATGATATCTACCCTTTTATTGATGCAAGAAAGTAAACCCCTCCCACACCCTTTTACTATATTCCCCAAGTTTCATACAAAGATTATTACAAATAAAACTGGAAATTAAAGATACCTTAAAAGTTAACAGTTGGATCCAAGCAGCCTAATTCAATCTTGATGTCCAACAACATACGTTTAACCAATTCCGGGATCCAGATTTCCAAAGCCTTCTCTTATCCAAAGTGTTTCAGAGTTCCAAGGAGCCTCAAGGGATCCAGGCAGTGCTTACACTCTGGATAACAATTAGAACAGAATAGTGCAGTGTGGAATAGCCAGCCCTCAGGCATCCAAGTTCAGAAGGAGCTCCAGGGTCCCAAAGCATGGCTTACCAAAGGGGGACAGAACTTAGAACTAGGAATAAGTGCAAAGTGAGAGAGGGATTAGGGAACCATAGCAAATGGTAGTCATGCCCAGCCATGGGTGTAGACTGGCACACCCCTGACCAGTTGCTTGGTCCAAACAAAATAACAGCAGACCTTAGAGGTCAGACCTAAGTCTGGATGGTGATCAGGACACCACCAGACTTGAGTCAAGGCTCAGCACATAAAGGGGAAAAGGGAGTGGGAAATGGTTTGAGTAAGTGTTCAAAAGAACTTAGTTCAAAGTCATGGGCAGCAATAATACGATGCTGCCATGACTGGAACTATACTCTCATACAAAGGGGTTAAAGGGAAGGGACTCATATAGAGAAGCATTTACAGAAACACAAGGAAAGAAAGAAAGAATAAAAAGCTAAGAGTGTAGAAACATAAAGAAAGAAAGCATAACAGACTAGGATGTAGATGCATAGTGCAAGAAAGCATAACATGCTAGGAGTAAAGTAATCTCATAGTGGAGGGGCAGTATTTAATTAAGAGTGACATACCAACTGCAAACACTAGAATAACAAGGCAATAAGAGCAAGTAAACAGCCAGAAGTCAGCAGGAGCAAACTCAAGTTCTTCAGCAAATACTTGAGAGTTCAAAGGAACTCAAGAATGTTTCAGACAGTAAAAGAGAAGAGGAGTAGAGTGCTCAGTATTAGAAGTAGAGAAAGTATTGCAATTGTGTCGTGTGTAGTTGTGAGAAGTGTTTGTGAGGTCTGTAATGTTTTTTTTTTTGAATTCCGAAGTGTGTAAGGACATAAAGAGTAGTCATTTTTTATAATGCAGAAGACAAGTAAGAAAAGAGGTAAGAAAATAGTTTTCAATCAATCACATAGAATTTCCCTTTGGTTAAGGGATTTGATTTCAAACGGGCATGGGATAATTAAGGAAAGAGAAACAATCAAAAATCTTTCCAAAGTTCATAACACAGGTAAATACACAGAGTTTTTTTTTAAGGCAAGAATCCTATGGTACATGATTTGTGAGAAATAAGGCAAGTAGATCAATCAAACAGCTAGTAAATTGAAAGCTCTGTTCGAATGAACTTAGTCAGAAAAAGGGTGGGGGAAAGTTTAATTGGAAAAATTAGTAACAAATCAATCGAGCCTTATTAAAAGGAAATTAGAATCAATTACAAGTTGGCAGAACCCATTTCAAAGAAAAGCCCTCATATATAAGCACACAAGTGTCAAACAAGAATGAAAAGATTGGCATAGACAGTTTCAAAATCATAAGCAAAGGAAAGTTCCAACTCAGTTTATAGACTCAGCATGAGTTTGAGAGAGCCCGGGGTCCTAAATAGAACCCTAGTCCCAACACAGAACCCAAAACTCGCAAAAACCCCAAACCCTAGGGTTTCAATTCGAGTAGGGTACAGAAAGGAGAAGGCAAATCATTGAAACAGACTCAAGGTCTCTTTCAGAGCACACAGATACAATAGCAAGTTCGAAGCAACATAGTGAAAAAATCATAAAGAACAGGTTTAAGAAAAGCTCGGAACTCAAGCAAGTTTAGGAGAGAAAAGAGGTGACATAGAACTTAGGAACAGTAGATGAAATAGGTTTAGAACTCAAACACAGGTACGGTAAAGGCAAACAAGACTCAGTAAGAAAATAGTAAAGGAACACATAAGATAGACATGTAAACATGCTGTAGAAAGCAGTAGAAGAAATAACAGAGCACAGATAGAAGCACATACGTAATAACAGCAAATAGGAGAAGACATGCGAGGAAAGGATACAAAACATAAGCGAAAACTCATAAAACATGGCATAAACAGGCAGATTCACACAAAGAAAGAAGAAAAAGAAGAAACAGAAATCGTTTTTAAGATTTTGAAAGACCTAAATTGAAACAGACTAGTTTTGGAAAGAAAATTAGGGAAAAGCTTTAAAACCTCGAGTATAACACAGATCTATCACAGATCTAAGAAAATAAAGGAAGAAGGAACCTCGAATAAGCTTTTAGGGTTTCTCAAAAACCCTAGCAATGAGAAGTCTTGGAAAGGATCTGGTCTCGAACAGGTCTAAACCATAGCCAGGACTTTTAAAGCTCGAACACGTCGAAACGGAGACGGAGAGGCCATAGGACCTCAGATCTACGGAGGATCTGAACAGGCATCGTTGAGGTCAGACCTCAAAACCTTGAACAACCAAGGCCTAGGGGTTAAAGCAGGTGAGCACAGGATGTCCATGTCCTGAGAAGCCGTGGACTCCGGTGAGATTGATCGGAGAAGACGAGGGAGATGATTAGGGTTTCGAGGGCTTGAGAGCATTTGAGAGAAGGGTAGGGTTTGAAGGCGGCGGTCGAAGGGGAAATGAGGTTAGTGTTAGTTCATGTAGAGTTAAAAAGGAAAGAACGAATGAGGGTCGTTGATCAAAATGATCAACGGCCAGGATTTAAAAATACAAACATACGGGTTTGTTAATTAGGTTAGGGGTCGGGTAAAAAAATTGAATTATGTCGTCGATTTGGGGCCTGATTTAGGGTCAATTGGGTTTAAGATTAAAATGAAATTGAGGCTATAATTGAAATAAAATGTGGCCAAAATTGAAATAGCCAGTTTTCCCTTTGTTATTTTATAAAAATAGTAAAAAATTAATTTTAAAAGAAAATTGAAGATGCTGAACCAATTAATAATACGTATATATTAATTAAAAAATATTAGAAATAATTTTACAATTATACACTATTAATCGTAGAATAGGCTATAATTGCATTTATACGCAATTAGCTTTTAAAAATAACGAGCAATTTTGTAAAAATATACAAAAATCACCTTAACTATATTTTGGTATAAATATGAGAATAAAATAAATTATTCTCCAATAATGATAGTCTAAAAATAATTATTGAATTTTGAACTATTAAAATAGACAACAAATTGATTCTAAGAACTTTAAAAAATAAGGAAAATTATCAAAACTCTTGGGAATGCTTATATATGCATGAATATACTATTTTGAGAACATTTGGGTGTATAAAATATATAAAAAAAAATTGGGTATCAAGAGCTACCATTCTATTATGTCTTCTACGATTAATAGTACTGAGATGGAGAAATTTTGTATTTGCATTCCCATTATTGAGCCAATCAATACGGGATTTTAATTTCCAAAAGTCTTCCTGTAACCTAAGTATTCGATTAAAATCCAACTTTTTTTTTTCAAATTATGTAAGAAGTTGCTAGTTGGATAATGGATGGAAGTCTGAATCCCATTTAATCTGGCAAGTATAGTCCTTTTTTGTTTGAAAATATTATCAAAGGTAGATGTGTTCCATTGTTGTATTGTGGTTGTAAAATTATCAATCGCAGGAAGCAATGCGGTATTATCCATCCATGGTTGTTTAATTACATCTTTAAAAGTGGGATGAGTAATCCAAATCGTTTCAAACCTAAATACATTTGTCTTAGGCAAAGAACAGTAATGGAGATCTAATTTAATTGGACAATGATTAGAGTGTGTGGGTGGAAGGTGTGTGACAGTTACATTTGGATATTGATTTATCCAATCGCAATTAGAAACTATACGATTAATTCTTTCAAGTATGGTGTACTTCATGTGCCTTCCATTAGTCCAAGTATATCAACTACCATTAAAACCTAAATCATTCATATGGCAATAATTAAGGCAGTCCAAAAATTTATTAGAACGTGAATTGTTTATAGGAAGTACACCAAATTTATCAGTTGCATGAGTGATTTCGTTAAAGTCCCCCCTATTAACCAAGGTCCATGGTAGTTATCTTGTACAGACATGAGATTATTCCATAATAACTGTCTTTTAACTAGTTCATTACTTGCATAAATAGCAGTAAATAGAAACGTAAAAGGTAATGGTTTAACCTAGACTTGGCAGTGAATTTCTTGTGCGGTGTTGGCAACTGGATGAACATCTAATGCACTAGTTAACCTCAAAATCACAATTCCACCAGAATGGCCTATGCAGCCACCTCAAGCATACCATCAAAATGAAAATCATCCTTCACACTTTGATCTATTTGGCAGTGAGTTTCGAAAAGGACCACTAAGTTTGGCCTATTGTAGTCAAGTAGAGACCTAAAATTACGTCTAAACTCCATCGAAAGTGCTCCTCTACAGTTCTATATGATAAAATTCATATGATTATCTTCTAGGACACTCGTAGGGCTGCTACTTCGATTTATCCAATTACTCCTGCTCTCTCCTGGACGTAGGAGAAAGGTTGGGAGTATGAGCATAGCATATTTTCCCACCTCTGGGTTGGTGGTGGGCCTTAGTCGAAGAGAGAATTTCCTGGGGGTTGGAGGACGCCTTACGAAAATCTTTCTTACGTATTCTTCCTTTTGCATAAACACTTTGATCCCATCGAGCCATGCATATATTAGTCGAGTTTCCCTATTGTAAGTGATTGCTGCGTCGAGCTCCACCAGGAAATTGTTCTCTTATTCTTTGTGATTGGGACTGGGTGGGGGTGAGTTGATTGGAGATGGGGCTGGTGTGGGTGGTATTGGAGGTTCCAGTTGAGGCAGTATAGGTTGTGGGTTCGTATAAGGCTGTATCCATGGAGTTCATGGGGTTGGAGATAGAGGAGGATAAAAAGGCATTCGAATGCAATGTGGGTAAAGGTGAGTAGGGTCCCATACAGCAAATGGGAGATTCAGAGGTTGATATGGGGAGAGGTGTGGAGCTTGCATGAGGGACCAATGGTAACGTGAAAACAACTCTGTCCCTAGTTGCATGCCTTCCATTATTATCTAGGCAAGGTCTGATGGGTTGTTTATAAGGATTGTCACCTCCTGGTGATTCACCTCCATAGTGAATGTCAAGGCATGGTTTTGGAGCCCCGTTTCTAGCCAAGATTTTAGTGTTAATGGAGTTTCTGGTGACTGAGTTGTGTATATTATGGTGTTGGGCTCCATTAGCAAGTGAGAGGGAAGAAGTGAGAGGGGGTACTGTGAACGAACTAAACGATGGAGGTTTTGTCTTTGTGGGTGGGGTTGTGATATTATGAAGTAATTGAGACTGTTGGCAAGCATTGCGTATTTGAGTGGTAGTATCTGAAGTATTGATTAACAGAGATATGTCTCTGGGGGGGGTGAATGTATATCTATATCCGAATGGGTTTAAATGGCGGAGATTGGCGGTTTGATTGATGGTGTTAAAAGTTGAGTCTTGGGATGAGAATGAGATATGGAGGTGGATATCTCATGATGATGTTCCTGCATAGGGACTATTCTAGGGTTTGGAGAATTTGACTGTATAGTATTAGTATAGCCTTTGTCTTGTTTGGGTGTTGTTTGTGAGTTTTGTTGGGTGTCATTTAATGTAGTTGACTGACTATAGGGTAAGTTATGGGAGAGGTCTTGCATGTGAGGGAGTTGGCAGTGGCTTAATGCATGTCGTGTGATAGGTTGAGGTGGATGTTGAACCAATTGTGATTGGTCCTTGGAGTTAGGGGGATGAGGTGTGTTGGAATAATAGTTTCCTTCTACGAGGAATTAGTTAGGTCAGGATGACTAGAATTAGAGTTAGTATTGTTCTCTAATTCTAGTGCATTAAAGGGATTAACATAATTAATAGTAATTATGTCTCCAGAATTTAGTACATTTTTGTTAGAGTTAGAAAAATGATTAGTGTTATTTAGGGACAATTTATTAAAAGGTAAAGTATTAGGAGTATTATTAAGTTCTAGAGACATACCTGATCTTCTTGGATTCCTGTTAACACTGGTGGCTCTCCTGGATGAATTAGTAGGGAAAGAAACCACCTTCCATTCGTCCTTGGATGTTGCAGTTTGATTAACAGAATTAGAAAGATTATCTTGATTAGTAGTAGTAGGTTCAGTAGAAGCATTTGTTTGTGTGTACGAGCAAACTAATTGATTATGTCCCATTCTACCACACCTAACAACACCTAACAAAAATAAATTAAGCCCTTCATATACAATCGATTGTTTATGATGGCCAATAAAAATATGGGTGCAAAGTGGGTGATCTAAGGAAACTTGGACACACAACCTAGCATACCTTCCCCTTATTGTGGAAGAAGTACAGTTATCAATAGCTAGTAATTTTCCAACTTTGTTTCCCAATTTCTTCAATATATGGAGGTCATAAAACTCAGTTGGCAACTCAGGTAGACGTAGCCATACAACAGAGTAATTAATTGTTGTTTCTGATGGCATGAACTTTGGCTCCATGGCCTAACAGTTGAGAAATGATTAAGAATAAACCAAGGCCCATCATTTATAGTGCGAAGCTTATTTTCCTCCTAAAATTTCATCAAGTAAAAATATGAGCCTAGGTCTACAAGTGGTAGATTCTCCGTAGGTTTCCATAGGGCATATATTTTTTGCCTTAATAATTGATGTCCAATTTTTTGTCCGTAGAGCTTGATAATCACCACATGCTGCCAAGGTTTATAAATTCGTTCCTTCTCCTCTTGGGATAGGAGAATGAAGATATTAGGGTCAGTTGGTGCTTCCACTTCTGCATTGATATCTTGGCAGGAGCAGCAGGATCATTGAATGAAGTATTTGGAGTTGAGATATTATGAGAAAGTAGGGTTTGAATATAAGAAAGATGTTGCTCAGTCGAATCAATAATCATATTGGTGTCACATGGGATTGAAGAAATCTCTTTGGATGATTTTGGAGTTGGAAAGGATGAAGGAGTAGAGATATCTGGAGGTTTAGGTGGTATGAACAAAGGCTTTAGTGAGTCCTTGTGGGAGAGAATTTGACATCGACATACCTTTTACTTTTCATCTGCTACCACCACAGATCTTAACGAAAATTCATAGTCCATAAATACCTTGTTGTTTTAATTTAATATATAAGAATTTTTATTTTTTTATTTAAAGAATTAACTTAAATAGCCATCTATCCAAGCGCCTAAGCGTAAAATAGCCTACGGAAGTATCCTAAGCATAAAATAGCCTACGAAAGTATAATATACGGAAAATGGCAGAAACTATCACTATTGTTTGATAAATGGTTTATTTTCACCCTCCGTCTATCTATCCGTCCAAAAATACATATCACGTTATTTTTACTAATAAATTGTCCCTCCTTTTAACGGTGCAACATGTGGGCCTTAAAATTAATGTGCTGGCATATTTTTTCTGGGGCACGTGGCTCTCCCATTCAGAAATTAAATATGGGTATAACCCGACCTCTTTTATTATTCAGGTTAAAAATTAAATGTATCCTCCCTCTTGATTCTGCCAACGTAGCTCAATACCCCATCCTCCTCCATCACCTCCAGTCAGGTAAATGTCCACCACACACTCTTTTACTCAACAAAGATATCTTCACCTGTAACTATAAAAATTAAAGAAGCACAATTTAATTGTTCAAATTGTGATCGAAAAGTGAGGATTACAGAGACACATACAAAATATACTTACATAAAGAATCTGTAGGGAAAGATTTGCTTTCTCTATTAAAACGGGTCCTTAAACCTACTAAAAACTTTGAAAATTGTGAATGAATAAACTTGCTCTTTTCCGAAGAAATAATCAGAAAAGAACATAGAGAAACCATGATTGTTGCCATAAAAATTCAATTATTTTCTTCTGTTGCTCTCTTGCTTCATGCCACTTCTTGTGGTAGCAAATCTGAAAAATTTCAAGGCAACAATTTCCGGTAAATCAAAATTTTCAGCTACGGCAAGAATTACTGAACACAAGAGAATAAGGATTTGATTACGTTAACAAAATTAATTAATTAGCATGCACCCTGTATTCAAGACCACCACACTCAAAGACGCATGGGGAAGTGACAATAAGAAACAAAACGGAGGGAGAAAGAGGTTGCCGGAAAAGATGTATTACGGTTGAGGAGATTTAATTTGGTTAGTCAAAATGAGGAAGATACAAGGATAAAGGGAGTTTAAAAAATGGGCCGGGTTCGTTTATTGGGCGGATATTGTACCCTTATTTGATTGGAATTTTTACATTCCTATACCACATATGAAACTTTTTTACCCTATATGTTTAAGGTTTGAGCAAATTACACTTAATATACCAAATTACCAATCTTATACCATACTTAATTAAGGGTCTAATTAATGGGCAGTTTTTACTCCTTAATTAAAGGTATCCATATATCTCATATTTCTCTCTCCTTACCCCTTACCCCTCACTCCCTCACCCACATTTTTACCCATACCCCACATTCTTTTTACCATTTTTCCTCTTATGTAACCAAACAAAATTCCCTCTTCTGAAAAAGTCAAAAATGAGAAATTTATTGGTAAAGAGACTAATATGAAAAGTTGCCGACAACTTCTCCAAACGGCTTAGAAATACTGACGGTTGAAGCCCTCACCTAGATTTACTGTTTGTAGTATTTTTGTAGTGTAATTGTAGATTTAGTGTAATGGATATGATCTGTTGAAGCACTCACCTAGATGTACTGTTTGTAGCGTAATTGTAGTAAGTTTGTAGTTTATGTAGAACATTCCAAGATTAATTGTAGTCTCAAATGTAGATATAATGTAGACATGATTGTGGATGATGTGTTTCCTGTTTACCCTGTAACTGTAGGTAAATTGTAGTTATTCTTATATTAGGTACTTAAACTGTAGGTAATTTGTACATTCATTGTAGGTAAATTTGTTTGAATTGTAGAACTGGTTTTATACATAATTGTTTAGTTTTTGTAGTTAATAGTAGTTATAATGTAGGATTCATGTACCGCTTCACACCAACTATCACAGTATGGATATGATATGTTGAAGCCCTCACCTAGAATTACATAACAAACAACAATAAAAATATTTACAATAATAAAATAGTTTATCTACAATTTATCTACAACGTATCTACAATTATATCTACAAATTATCTACAATCAATAAATTAACTATAATTTGTGTACAAATTATCTACAATCTACTATTTGATTTCACGATGTATTTGATTTCTATAATTTTTTCTGTAATATCAATTGATACTTGTTCTGCAATTGTAGAAATCAGGATACTGTAACTTGCATTCTCATCTACCACAATGACATCAACTTCAAAATCTCTAAATCTGCCATAATTATCACAATCCCCATTAAATTGTAGCATGATTGCGATTTTGGACATGATTTGGTGTTGATATTGATGTTTTTTTGGATTTCTAGATCGAAAGAAGAAAAGATGAAGAAGAGATATATCTGATCGATAATTTGATAGAAGCAACGACGAAGAACAGATTTTTTCAACTTTGAGTTGTTGAAACTCGAAAATTTTGAATTATACAATTTGAATTAAGCTCGTCGAAACTCTTAGTAGTTGAATCTGTTCTTATTTTTATGTGACGACCCGACCCGTCGTCTCATGTGTTACTGCTCTATTTTTTCCGTTTATTTCTTCTTAATATTTCATTATCGTTATGTGGTGTGTTAGAGTTCATTTGGATTGGTTTTGATAAGAAATGAGGCACTTAGTCTCTTTAAGGAAGGCTTAAGTTAAAAGAGTCAACCAGACGTTGACTTATGAGTTAGAGGGCTCGGATGTGATCGGTTAGCTTCGAGAGATGATTTGTAACTTAGGAGTGTGATCGGAATTGATTTTGGAGGTCCGGTGTAGACTCCGGATTGAATTGGCGAAGTTAGTATTTTGGCGAATTTCGGTGGATAGGTGAGATTTTGATCTGAGGGTCGGAATGGAATTCCGAGAGCTGTGGTAGCTCCGTTAGGTGATTTTGGATATGTGTGAAAAGTTTTAGGTTATTCGGAGGTGTTTAGGTCGGGTTTTTTTATCGAATGCGAGTTTCGGAAGTTTTGAAGAAACTTAGGCTTGAATTTGATGTGAATTGATGATTTTAGTGTTGTTCGATGTGTTTTGATGGTTGGAACAAGTTCGTATGATGTTTTGGGTTTTGTTGGCACCTTTGGTTGAGGTCCCGGGGGCCTCGAGGTGATTTCGGGTGGCTAACGGAAAGAATTTGAGGTTGGGAAAATGCAGGTTTGGTTGCAGCAGGTATTTCCACATCTGCGGAAAGGAGACCGCAGATGTGGTTGCGCGGAAGCAAAGATGTCATCGCAGGTGGAAGTATTTTCGCAGATGCGAGTCCGCAGAAGCGGACAACGAGTCACAGGAGCGGCTTGGGCTTGGAGGTGAGGCTTCGCAGAAGCGAAGAATTTGGTCGCAGAAGCGACCGTTGGGATTTAATGAGATTCCGCTTAAGCAGACAAGGACCTCAGAAGCGGTCACGCGGAAGCGATGTAGGGACCGCAGAAGCGGAAACCCCTAAAGGCCAGTAGGTTTAAATGTTATTTTTCATCCGCGAGGGTTATGTATTTTCTTCCATTTTTAAACGAGCTTTGAGAGCTTTGGGGTGATTTTGAAGAGGGATTCAAGGAGGAATGATTGGAGATAAGATTCTTGAACTTAAAACTCAATTTTATTGAGAAATCTACCTAGAAATTCATAGAATTAAGCCTATAATTGATGAATTAGGGCTTGAGATTTTGAGAATTCAAATTGGGATTTGAGGGAGCATTTGGACTCCGATTTTGGTAAATTTGATATGTACGGACTCGTGGCGAGACGAGAAAACGATAATGTGAGTTTCGTAATTTTTCGAGAAGCGGGCCCGAGGCTCGAGTTTTGCTAGTTTCGAGATTTTTGCTATTTTTCGGTTGTTTTCGATTGGGTATTGTACCCTTGGCATGTTGTAATGTATTCGCTCTGATTTTGGTTAGATTCGATGCGCGTGGAGGCCGGTTTGAGGGTCAAGGCGTCGCGGGCTAAAGATTTCGCTGGTTCGAGGTGAGTAATACTTGTAAATGATATCTTGAGGGTTAAAAACCCCGAATTTGCACATCATAGTACTGTATTGAGGTGACTTGCACGCCGGATATGAACGTGGGGTAGAGCACCGTGGGGATTGTGACTTGGTCCGTCCCGGTTGTTGATTTTTACCGCGTAATTAACTGAAACTACTTGTTATCATCATGATTTGGGCTGATTGGAATATTTTTGGCTTCGTGCCGATTATTTGAATCCTTCAGGGATTGATATCACTGTTTTTGCATTACTCTGCATATTATTTGATCTCGGTCCAAAGTTTTAAATACTGTTTTGCAAACTCAACCATCTTTCTAAGATTTGAAAACTTAAATGATATTTTACTAACGTTTTGAGCTGAGAACTGTTATTTTAATATTGCCCAAGTGGCTTATGTGCATTTCTGGACTGTGCATGGATCGGATTACGCACCACAATAGTGTTATAGTGATTTCTGGACTGTGCATGGATCGGGTTGCATGTCGCAGCGGTGTGATATTGATATTGCGCTTGGGCTGTAGGAGCCCCTCCTGAGTCTGAACCCACACAGTGAGCGCGGGTACCCAAATGGATCGGGCTGTGCGCCGCAGCGGTCATGTGCATTGCATTGCATTCATGCATTGGTTCCTGTTTGTACTGCGTGGCATGACATTCAGCACTCTCATATCATTGGCATCCATGCTATTTCTTGCACTGTTACCAGATACCCTGGTATTATTTGTTAATTGAGTGATGTGCCCGAGGGGCTGACTTATGTGCGAACTTGCACTATCTGATTATGCATTCATTTACTTGACTGTCGGAAAAAGTATATTTTCAAAAGAGGTTTTAAAAGGAGCTAGATATTTTCTAAAGGATTTTTCACTGTTTTACTGTTTTTCTCAAAGATTTGCACTGCCCTATATAGAATGATGGAGTGCTTTGCGTGTTTTCTTACTGTTCAGTTATTATTTACTCTTATTACTCACTGAGTTGGAGTACTCACTTTACTCCCTGCACCTCGCGTGCAGTTGCAGGCATTGTTCACCCGGTAGCGGGTTATTAGCAGATTGAAGGTAATACTAGTGTAGCTGAGCAAGGTGACCTCCAGCGTTCGCGGCACCAGACTTCATCTTTTGAACTCCAGATTTTATTTTGTATATATATTATTGGCCCTGTAGTGGTGTTCAGTCTTCTTTAGATGCTCGTGACTCGTGACATCCCGGTCGGATTGTGTTGGGTTGTAATTAATAGTTTTTAATGCCATTAAGATGTACTTTCTATTCATTTATGTTTAATAATTGTTAAAGAGAGCATTTGGGGTTAGTTGGCTGGCCTTGTCTTCACGAGAGGCGCCATCACGATCGGGTATGGAAATTGGGTCGTGACATTTTAGGAGCTGTTCGTTCTTTTTTTTTTTCCAGAATTTGAATTGAAGTTCTGGAGAAAAAAACGCAGATAAGAAATCTCCTTTCCCTTTTTAAAAATTGAATTTAATGTATAATCAATTATCACCAAGATTCTCTCCTTAATTTTAGCGCATTTTTAGGGAATATTCTTCTCCTTTAATGCCTAATAGTTGAATGGTACAAATTTTGTAGGTAAAATGTGGACTGGGCGGGTAATATACAAAATATGTACATTTTTGATAATAAAGTTTCATATATGGTATAGGAAGGAAAAAATTCCTATTTGATTTCTGAACGTAGAGCCACATGGCCGAATAAAAATATGCCAGCGCATTAATTTGAAGGCACACATATTGCACCGTTAAAAGGAGGTGCAATTTTATTAGTAAAAATAATGTGGTATATATTTTTGGATGGATACATGGACGAAGGGTAAAAGTAAACCATTTACCAAACA
>MU682296.1:16994-30635 GCA_026770625.1 Nicotiana glauca
GTAAGCTAGTAGAATAAAACTTTACAAACTAAAACGCACAAGTGGTTGATAGAAGTTGCATTTTGACATTAACAGCTTTTAACAAAAATAGTACTTCAGCAAAAGAGCAAAGCTGTCAAATACACAAATGCAGCTATTTCATAAGCAAAGAAGAAAGCCTTAAAAGCTATCAAATATACAACTGCAGCTAATTACATATCCAATAATTTTTATAAAAGTTTTTCTCAGATGGTCTACAAAGTGTCTAATTGGCACATATGTGATTTAGTTGAAGGGTCTGATAGGAACAACTCTATGTTTAAGTGCCCAAGTGACAAAAAAAGCCAAGTTTAAGGGTTCAGTTATGTATTTGGCCAAAAAATATCTGTTTCGAAAGTAATGGAAAACAAAGAAATATAAGATAAAAAAATTTATCCTTCACTTATTGTGTCAAACATGAAAATTGTTGATGATTGATCTTGTAAATATATTTAGATTGTTTATTTTTACTTCTTTGAGACATTTGCACATATACTAGTTTAATTTTCATTAGTACATACCTCATTTTAGCAGCGGAGACTGGAATTTCATCAAGGGGATTAGAAAGAATACTCTTTCCATCTTGGATAATAATTATTATATACATATAAAAAAAGTTTTCAATTATATACCGTCCAACATTTCGGCAAACATGGCTCCGTTGCCCCACACTATAAAAAAAAATAAAGAGAAAAAGAAATGACAGAAATGACTGAAAATATTATAACTAAAAAGATAAAAGAACAGTCCAAGGAATTAACCAAAAAAAGAGCAAATGCAAGTAATTTGTTAGTATAATATTTTCATGCAGGTTCCCCTCATGAAAACATATCAAGAAATGGATACTACTAGTTTATTTCCTTTGATTTCTTGTTACTTTCTTGATCTAACATCAATCCCCCTTAAAGAACAATCAAAGTGCAAGTCCCTTTGACAAAATACACAGTCAATATTACAAACTTGTATATTTTGCACAAAGTGACTTGTATATACACTTGACTTCATTTCTCTTTGATCATCTTGAAATGAGGATGTTCTTGAATCCTCCTTGAGAGCATCTAATTCTGAGAATAACATAAGAAATAAACCTATAAAGCAAGATGAAACATACAATAATAAGCAAATTCTTTCTTCTACTTTCTTCTCCACCATATCCTTCCTCTTTAAGCACTTGATCACCTCTAGCCAAACACATTCCAAACATGTATTGTAGGCATTTTCCAGATCCAGAGAACTCATTAATCAAGAATCCTTCAAAAGGATACTTAAACAATGATATATAATGCATTACAATCCAATAATTTGGAATCTCATTCTTTGACACAAAGTATCCAGAGAACAATGCACATGATCCCATCATACCACAAACCAATGAGTTTCCAATAATGAAGTTTGGGACTAAGGCACTACAGCAAACAACAACTGAGTTTGCTGTGTAGAGAATGAGCCAAATGAGGAGCAAAAAGTGCATGAATGCAGTAAACTGTTTATTCAGACCAACCAACCAGTATAATGGAACTGAGAATAGCAATGCAAGAATGAGCAGAAATGGCAAGTAAACAATGCCATTTGCTATTGCATAGGAAGAAACTCTATAGCTCCCACAAGAAGTCTCTTTCATTAGTATCTCCCTTTCTTGTAAGAATATTGGTAAGGCTTCTGTTGTACTTGACAACAGATATGTCAAGATAAATGCAAATAGTCCTACCCTTGCTTGTGCTCCAACTAAATTATCTTCAAGATTGTAAAAAACTGATCCTAAAATAAGACCTGAAACCAACATTTGGAGTGTCTTACAACCAAAAAGCTCCTTTGTTCTGTATATGATTTTCCAAAATCTAACAGTGAGAATCACAATCTCTTGCAATCTTGAATTGGCAAAACCACTTGGGAAATCATTACCAACATGGATAGACATAGACAAGTCTTCATCAATCAGTTTAGATTGTTGAAAAAGTTGCTCCAGAGTAAACTTACCTGAATTCTTGATCATGAGTGCTGATTGAGGAGTGGTGTGGTTTTGTTTTTGAATTGTATCAATCGATTCGATAGCGAATTCCAGGATATTAACATGAAGGGGAAGCTGCAACCCCATTAGTATCAGCCTTAAACTAAGCTGTTCAATGGTTCCATGATGCAAGATTGTACCATTAGCCAATAGAAGGATTGAATTAAACAACTTCATGATCCTGTAACATGGCTGATGAATACTTAGAATTATCGTTCGACTACGAGTTACAGCCATGGATTTAAGCATGTCAATGATTTGCAAAGCTGAAGTACTATCAAGTCCTGAAGTTGGCTCATCAAGAATGAGGACTCCAGGGTCATGTATTAATTCAACTCCAATGGAAACTCTCCTCCTTTCTCCACCCGAAATCCCTCGAATTCGATCATCACCAATCCTGGATCCAGAAACATGTTCTAAGCCAAGTTCTTGAATCAAAGACTTTACCCTTGACCTTAATTCTGCTCCAGGAAGTCTTAGCCTCAGCTTTGCACTAAAACTCAAGGTTTCTTGAACAGTTAACAGAGGAAAAAGAGTGTCCTTTTGAGTAACATAGCCTGAAAACTTCTTGAACCTAGCTTTATCTACTGGCTTTTGGTTCACAAATATGGATCCATTTTGTGGTTCAATCTTGCCTGCTAAAATCTCTAGAAATGAAGATTTTCCAGCACCACTTGGACCAACAATGGCTAGAATTTCCCCTGCTTTTGCTCTACAATTCACATCCTTAAGAACATGCCTAACTTTAGGACTTCCATTTTCCAATTCTTTCACTTCATGCAAATCTTGAACTCCTCTAGAACATTTCTGTTGATGGTTTCTGCTAAAGATTTTAAAAGGGTTTTCTCTCTTTTGTGTATAGATTGTGTAGTTGATTCCTATTGCTTCAATATCACAACCTTGTTTCTTCATTGAACAAGTTAACTAGCTACCTCCACACTCACAGATTTGCTTTGTTCTTTGTGTACCTTTTTACCTCTCTTTTTCTAAGTTTCTAAAGTTTTGTTTTGTACTCTATAAGCTCTTCTTAGTTTCTGTATTTCAATATTTTTAATCAAAAAAGCAACTATTTGCTCATGAGATTCAAGAATTATTGGAAGTTAGTGGCTGGAAGTTATCAAAATATAATGACCTCTAGTTTCAAAAGAATTTTGTTTGATAGTTTCACGTGAATTTGTTCTGTGCAATTAGTTCACGTGTCAGCATGCATGACAACCTAGAACTCCAATTCAATCGGGTGTATAGTAGTATAGTATTATTGAGCTTCAATTTCATAGCCTTGTAGGTCTTCACGACTCCTTCGAAAAAAAGTGTACATTTAATTCAGTGTATTGAAAAATTTTATGATTTTTTTTAATGAGATTGAAAGAGAGATTCTTGCTGTACTTGCAGTGATTTTTGTACAGATTAGAGAGATAAGTAAATGATAATCAATGATGGAAGCTTTGGATATTTTACTTTGTCAAGACATATTAGTCTCCTCGATCGCAGCATTTGAATGAGTAAACAAAAATTAAATCTCTGTAATTAATGATAAGCGACGCTTCGTGATACCACTTGGGGCAAGCTTATACTTCGCTTTAGTACCTATATATAAGCGGCAAAGGAAAGGAGCTTGGGATCTTAGGGTTAGGGGTATATTGGAGAATTTTGGTTGTTCAATTTATATAACTTCGCATTAGGGGTGTACAAAGGAAACCGACAAACCGCACCAACCCAATAATCCGAGTCAAACCGAGAAAAAAAATCCGACTATGGTTTGGTTTGACTTGCTTTGGTGTGGGGAAAAAACCCCGACCATAATTGGTTTGATTTGGTTTTAACTAAAGAAAGTCAAACCGAAACCAAACCAACCCGACATTACATATATAAAAATTTTAGATATATTTAATATATAAATATACTTATTGTGATGGAGTAATTTATAAATATTTCTTAAAAAATTTCATAATTTTATCTTTTAAGGTATTATTTTTGGACTTAGAATTGTGAATGATCCAATAAGTTTTATAGCAATTAACATTAGTAAACTAAATAATGCTAACAAAAGTCTAAACCAATATCAAATCAATATTAATGTTAACAAAAGACATTCAATTCAATACTATGAACGGGAATATATTGAATATTTATATTTTATTTTGCAATAATTTAGATAAAAATGCATAATCTTTTTTCTTTTTCTTTATTAGCGTCTCATCATGTGATTAACACTCCCTTATTAGTCTATTTATTTTATCATGACTTATTACTTTTAGATTATGTTTATTTTTATTATAACTTTTTAATTAGCAATATTTATATTACATAATTTTATTGTCTTTATTGTTGAATATTTTAGTATAATGCCATGACATATTCCATATTTTGTATTATTTTCTTGAAAAATATTTTATATAGTTGTATCTTACTAGGATTAAAGAAATATTTTGAGCACAATTTATATATTTTGTTCTACGAAGATTTAACCGGAAAAAAACCCGAAAAATTCGAAAATCCGAGAAAAACCGAGAGTGAAAAATTCGAGTTTTATTGGTTTGGTTTGGTCTTTAGATTTAATAACCCGATACAATTGGTTTGGTTTGGTAATTATAAAATTCGAACCAAACCGACCTATGTATACCCCTACTTCGCATGTTATATTTGTAAAAATAACACGGGCTAGTCAGTTTTCGGACTGGTCATTCAAAAATAGCCAGCATTTGTAAAATCATTGAAAAATAGCCGCTATTTTACTGCAACAGGGACCGGTCCAGCATAATATATTTGAGATCGGTGCACCTGTGTACTTATGCTGGAGTTCCAGTATACTTATGCTGGAACTCCATTATAATATATTGGAGTTCCAGTATACTTATGCTGGAACTCTAGTATATTATGCTGCAGTATTTTCCGGATTTTGAATAGTGTTTTCGTTCAGATTTATCTTTGCATGAAAACTGACTAAATTTCAATTACTTTTGAAACTATGACTTTTTTTGAATGACCACTTGTAAATTGGCTATTTTTGAATTTGTCCCGTTATATTTGTTGAATACTTCGTCCCCCTCACCCCCTCCATTTATATGCAAAGGGCCTTTCCTATTGGGCCTTTTTTTTTATTATTGGGCCTTTTTTTCCACATAACTCGGTGATCTTTTCCCTTTGAGTTTTGATCAGTTGGGGTCTTAGGATCTTGAAGATCTTAGAACATTAAATTATCAAAAAGTTGTACCATAATGCTCTCATTTTTAAATTTTTATGTTGTTCGAACTCCTAAAAAATATTGTGTTTCTATGTCGAATCCTCCGACAATATATTATTTTGGTAGTTTGAAAAATCCGAACAACATAGCCTAAAATATATTTTAATATGGATTTTAGTCATGGACTAGCTTGTTGTGTGAATTTAATGTTCTTAGGAATGAAATGAGAAAGTGGAGATGACAAATGAAAAGCAAAGCAAAAGAGCAAAAGAGCAAAAGAATGAAAGATTCTACTCTCTACCATATATATACTTCTTGTGCTGGTTTCTGCTAAACATTTTAAAAAGGTTTTCTGAGAAAGAAAAAAAAAAAGAAACATTCTCCTCTCTACAAAATATATATATACCTCTGGTACTTTTGCTGGTGGTTCCGCTAAAGATTTTAAAAGGTTTTCTCTTTTTTTTTTTGGGCATAGATTGTATAGTTGATTTATATTTATTTTTTTTTAAAAAAAAAATCTCCTGAGTTAGAAGGATTTATAGTGTTTCCACATTTCCCTTCCAGTGTGACTCGAAGACTCGAACCCTGGACCTAACGGTATAGGTGGAGGTGCTTTTACCAACGGGAGGTGATTTATATTGTTTCAGTTTCGCAATTTTGTTTCTTCATTGAAAGTTAATTTTTGTACCCCCTCCCCCTTTTTCTTTTGTATTTGGTACTTTGCAACATCAGTAAGCAGAGTGAAGTTATGTTTCTTTTTTGGAAAAAGGTCAATTTGCACATCTATTATAAAGTTCTTTGTTATACTATTATGATAAAATAGCCTCCGTCAAGGGGTTTTAAATGGGCAAGTTGGACTGATTTTGAGCGGGTCAAAATGAGTTAATAAATGATCATGACTCATCCAAAAGTTATTTGGGTCGGGTGAATATGAACTAAAATTTAGGTAATAGCCGAACCCAACTAACTCTTACCAAGTTTTAATTAATATATGTTATTTTCTTATAAATTTTTAATTAGCAAATAAGATTTTTTTTCCTTTTCTTATGATCATATATAACATATCTAATAAAATAAATTATTTTAAACAAATTTCAGCAAAGTTACTCATGAATTATTTTGGAAAAAAATTAGCTCAACTTTAGACGGGTTGAATCAAGATGGACTATGTTCAATAAATGTGCGAGTCAATGACCAGTCCAACCTTAAGTGGGGTGGGCGGATTAAATGAGTTTGGGCTCAAATTACCACGCTACAACTCCATCTTTACTTTAAAGCAAAATAGCACGGTCTAGCCAGTTTTCGGACTGGTCATTCAAAAATAGTCAGCGTTTACCAAGTCAATGAAAAATAGCCACTATTTTGCTGCAACAGATACCGGTCCAGCATAATATACGGGAGTTCAGTGCACCTGTGTATGAACTTCCAGTATATTATGCTGGAACTCCAACACACGAAAAGTTCCAGCATAATATACTGGAGACTCGAGCACTTGTGTATGAACTTCCAACATATTATACTGGACCGGTATACTTTGCTGGAACTCCAGTATATTATGCTGGAGTTCTAGTGTATTTATGCTGGAACTTTAACATATTATGCTGGAGTTCCAGCACACTTATTCTGGAACTCCAGTATAATATGCTGGATTTCAAGTATACTTATGCTGGAGCTCCAGCATAATATACTGGCGTATTTTTCGAGTTTTGAACAGTGTTTTCGCTCAGATTTATCTTTACATGAAAAGTGGCTAGATTTTAATTACTTTTGAAATTGAGCTATTTTTGAACGACCACTTGCAAAATCTGACTATTTTTTAATTTCTCCCTCAAAATACCTCTATCTACTAATGCCCTCAACGTGTAAAAAGCCTTCTGACATTTTTTCCACGTGGATTTTGTGGTTGAACTCTAACTCTTGTTCCCCGGGACCATGGTTTGTAATATTTACCGTCATTATTGAGACCTACTCTCTAATCAGTCGAGCTTCAAGACCTTCTCCTTAATCGATAATGTCAAGTCGTTAATCTTTGTCCGGAGATATAGCTCTCCCCGCAATTCCAACCCGCAAGGCATGATATGGCTTTATTTTTTGGTTTTATTTAATAAAGGGAAACTTACACAGATGTCCCAAATAAATCTCAACTTACCAACCTCTAGCCATTAGTCATAGACTTACCAAAACTAGCCAACAAAAATTGAAAAATCAAATAATAGGGTTCTTTCTCTTAAAGAATCACATGCAAAAATCATCTTCCATATTTTTAAGCGTGATTAGCAACATTAGATACAAGACGGAAAGGAAATTTCATGGACGGGGGTAGCAAATAAGGTGATGAAATACAAAAATCTATACAATATTCTAAAAATCTAAACAAAAAAGGAACTTTTTCAATGGGTATAGTTGACATTCATTGAAAATACATAGATAAGTCAATATACAAAATTTGAGGAAGATTGGAGGTGATTTGGACTGGTTTTATATCAAAATTCGTAATTAAATCGAGTTCAAAAAAGTCTTCTGCGACACATGTATCAAACATGTATCACACATACAGGTATACATGAATATACATGTGATACACAATTGATACAAACATGATACATATGTGATACACAAATGATACACAATGTGATACACATATTATTTTTTTTCATGTTCAACTTTTACTTCGAAATTTCAATTCAAACCACCTCAAAACTTCACCAAATCATCCCAAAACTGAGATTCAAGCTCCTTACATTGTGCCCAATCTATTCTAATAACACCCATTTAAAACAAAGCAAAAATTTGATATTTTTTTGCTACAAATAGCTAATTGGCTAATTTGACTAATATTAATAATATTTTATCAATTGGCCAATTTTTGTAATGAACTACTTATAAATGGACATAGCTGGTAATTTCCTTTTAATAAATGCCGAGTGTCACTTTTCTCCCGGCCAGAGAATTAAAAGAAAGATGGTATGTCTTCTTATCCATCTTGAGTTGGATTGAAAAAACTGTCTCTAACTCAAATATCCTCTCTCCTTATTTTATATCCTTAATAGAGTGAATGGGATAAATGAGGAGAGAAGATAATTGAGTTAGAAAAAAAAATTCTACGTGGCATGCTATCCACATAAAAAATTGTTTGAGATGAGTATTTCAGGAATGTTAGGTAACTCGAGGGTTTTTTCGTCCCGATAGTTAATAGAGAAAAAGATTTGATCCTTTTTGAATAGCGGAGATGCAAAATATATTTAGCTAGCGTTTGGCCATACATTCCAAATTTATTTTGAAAAATCTGATTTGGATGAAGTTTGGTTTGAAGATGAAAATGTGTTTGGACATACGTTTTCAAAACATATTTTTCAACTTTATTTTGAAAAAAGCATATATATAATTCCCAAGTTTTGGAATTTTGGCAGAAATTCAGCTCAATAACTGATTTTGGAATTTGAAATTTTTGATTTGGGATTTGGCCAAAATATGAACAAAATTTATGGCCAAACATGAGTTTTGAAAATAAATCTCAAATTTATTTTGGCAAAGCTTATGGCCAAACGGGACCTCAATATTTAGTACCTAGATATAAAAATATTATACATCGAGAACCTTATGGTATCTGTTGGAATTTAAAGGCATTGGGCTTTAAAGTCTAAGAGTGTGAACTAGAAATAGTGGGAAATAAAATGGAGGGAAATGAAAATTTGAATGAAAAATTTGAATGAAGTGAACTTTTGACTTGCACTCTATCCCTCATTGGTGCGGGACAACTACATTTGTGTGCTTACATATAGAATCACTTCTTAAAGCTCTTAAAAGGAGTTGAAAAGAATGAACCCTCGCGCCGTCGTCGTCGCTCGCTCGACTCGGCTTCGGCTTTGGATTTATTTTTTGGACAAAATTTATTTAGTTAGTTATTTAATAATTAATTAAATGCCAGATCACTGCTGAAGATTCAGAAGGATAGTCTAGCCGCGGTCCTGGCGTAACCGCGGTAGGACCGCGCCAGAACCCTACTGCAGATTCAGAGGGCCACTCTGGCCGCGGTCCTGGCGTAACCGCGGTAGGACCGCGGCAGGCGGCGTAAACTTCTGAAAAGGAACCTTTTCCAAAACAAACATCACACATCTTCCAATAATTGCCTATAAATTCAGAGGCATGACTTCGTTTTTAACACACCAAAAAAAAAATTACAGAACTTCTTTCTTTCTGAAAGTACTGCATTCTAATTCGCCGTCTCTCTCTCTTAAATTCGTAAGTGTGATTTTCCTCCGTTCTTTAAGTTCGTTGGTATCCTGCAGTTTGTATTGCCACTATTGCAGGAAGGTTTATTCCATTTTATCCTAGGAGGATTTAATCCATTACCTTGGCAACGTGTGAGGGGGTTAAAATTTTTTAAGGACGCACAAGCAAATTGTGGACTCGGAATATTTCTTAATCTTTACTATTTTTTCCAGTTTCTTTTATTCTTCTAACAGTTTTTTGATTTTCTATTTTAACACAGTAGCGCTCACAAGCTTAAAGAATTTTATACTAACGTTTCTGTGTTGAAATATATATTATAAACTGTTATCCATATTTTATATACTGGTTTAGAGACTAAATATTTCGTGCTTTCTACTTCAATAATTGTTCTGTCAGGTTTAAAGTATATCAAAAACTTTATCGGAATAATAAATGTACGGGTTTGAAGTATATAAAAATTTTACCATTATTACGTGTTGTATGTTTAGTTTGGTATTCAGTTTGAAGATATCAAAACTTCACTGATTTAATAAATTTCTGTCTTGTTTCCAACTCTACAGAAAAAATGACGAATGAAAACCAAACTAATGGAAATATTGCGGGAATGGGTGCTACTGTTACGAGTGTTGCTGCCTCGTCAAGCCATTCAACTCCTGCTCATGCTATGGAACCAGCAGAAAAACCCGAAAAGTTTTCTGGTATCGACTTCAAACGCTGGCAGATGAAGATGCTCTTCTATCTTACTACGTTGAGTTTGCAACGATTCATCAAGGAGGATCCTTCGGTCCTGGCTGAAAACACTCAAGATGACGAACGATTTGTTGTAACTGAAGCATGGAAACATTCTGATTTCTTGTGCAAAAACTACATTTTGAGTTGTTTGGAAGATAGCCTGTACAATGTCTATAGTGTCATGGAAACTTCAAAAGCATTATGGAATGCGCTTGAGAAAAAGTACAAGACTGAGGATGCCGGACTTAAGAAGTTCGTGGCTGCAAGGTTTTTGGATTTCAAGATGATTGACATTAGATCGGTCATAACTCAAGTCCAAGAATTATAAGTTATTGTGCATGACCTCCTTGCTGAAGGTATGACCCGAATCAATAATTTTATTAATAAGATTTATCTTGTTATTAATTATGAATCTATTATTGAAGGTATGGTCATAAATGAGGCCTTTTAAGTTGCCGATTTCATTGAGAAATTACCTCCGTTGTGGAAAGATTTTAAGAACTATCTAAAACACAAGCGGAAGAAGATGACACTTGAAGACTTGATTGTGCGTTTGAGGATAGAAGAAGACAACAAAAATACTGAAAAGAAGTCACGTGGGAACTCGACAATAATAAGGGCTAACATTGTTGAGGAGGCGCCACAAAACAAGAAGAGAAAGAAGGTTTCTGGATCAAAGAATTACCCAAGAAAGAAAAAGTTCAAGGATAATTGCCACAACTATGGAAAATCTGGGCATAAGGCCGTGGATTGTCGTGCACCAAAGAATGATAAGAAGAATAAGAAAAATCAAGCTAACATGGTTGAAAATATTGACGAAATGGAGGACTTGTGTGCCATGTTATCTGAATGCAACTTGGTAGGAAATCCTAAAGAATAGTGGATAGATTCTGGAGCCACCCGCCATGTTTGTGCTAACAAGGAGTTATTTTCTTCTTATGCCCCCGCAGGACCCGATGAGACAATTTTCATGGGAAATTCGTCTCCAGTGAAAATTGAAGGAGTTGGCCAGATTGCGCTGAAGGATGACGTCAGGAAAAATAGTGACTCTAAACCAAGTTCTCCATGTTCCAGAAATTCACAAGAATCTTGTGTCTACATCACTTCTTGTCAAGAATGGATTCAAATGTATTTTTATTTCTAATAGTGTTGTGCTAAGTAAGAATGATATGTACATAGGAAAATGTTACCTGAATGAGAGCCTTTTTAAGCTAAATGTAATAGCAGTTCCTATCAATAAAGTTAATGCTTCTTCTTACTTACTTGAGTCAAACACTTTATGGAATTCACGCTTAGGTCACGTTAACTTCAAAACATTGCGAAAAATGATAAATTTAGAAGTATTGCAAAAATTTGATTGCATTAATTCCAAATGTCAAATATGTGTGGAATCAAAGTATGCTAAGCATCCTTATAAGTCCGTTGAAAGGAATTCAAGTCCTTTAGACTTAATTCACACAGATATTTGCGACATGAAGTCAATACCATCTCGCGGTGGGAAAAGGTATTTTATTACTTTTATTGACGATAGCACGAGATATTTCTATGTTTATTTACTTAATAGTGAAAATGAGGTAATTGATTCTTTCAAGCAATACAAGAGTGAAGTTGAAACAAACTAAACAAAAAGATCAAAATGATAAGAAGTGATAGGAGTGGTGAATATGAATCTCCTTTTGAAAAAGTATGTTTGGAAAATGGCATTATTCACCAAACAATTGCCCCTTACTCTCCACAATCTAATGGAATTGTGGAGAGAAAGAATCGAACATTGAAAGAGATGATAAATGCGTTGTTGATAAGTTCTGATTTACCGCAGAACTTGTGGGGGGAAGCTATACTTACAAATAACTGAATAATCAACCGTGTACCTCATAGTAAAACACAATCAATTCCCTATGAAAAATGGAAAGGAAGGAAGCCCAGCTTGAAATACTTCAAAGTGTTGGGGTGTTTAGCTAAGGTACAAGTTCCTAAACCTAAAAGGGTTAAGATAGGTCCAAAAATGGTTGATTGTGTATTTATTGGATATGTAACCAATAGCAAGGCATACCGTTTTCTGGTTCATAAGTCAGAAAATCCGGAGATTCACGTTAATACGATAATAGAATCAGATAATGCTGAATTCTTTGAAACTATTTATCCATATAAAAGGGAAAGTGAAGTGACCTACAAAAAGTCAAAACGACCTCGGGAGGAAATAACAGATGGTATGCCTAATGAGGAAAATCCAAGAAGAAGTAAACGTCAACGGTCATCTACTTCATTTGGTCCAGATTTTCTGATTTTCCTGCTAGAAAATGAGCCTCATACCTTCAAGGAAGCAATGTCTTCCTCATAAGCATAATATTGGAAAGAAGCTGTCAATAGTGAAATAGAATCCATATTGAGCAACCATACATGGGAATTGGTTGANGGTCTTGACTATTTTGACACATACTCGCTGGTAACAAGAATTACATCCATTGGATGCTAATATCGTTACCCGCCTTGTATGATCTTCAAATCCATCAAATGGATGTAAAAATAGACTTCTTAAATGGTGATTTAGAGGAAGAAATTTACATGGACTAACCTGAAGGGTTTGTGGTTCTGAGAAAAGAAAAGAAGGTGTGTCGACTTGTTAAGTCCCTTTATGGACTAAAATAAACACCCAAGTAATGGCATGCGAAATTTGACCGAACAATGTTGTCAAATGGCTTTAAGATTAATGAATGTGATAAATGTGTTTATATTAAGAACGTTCCAAATCATATAGTCATTGTTTGATTATATGTTGATGATATGCTAATAATGAGCAAAGAGATTGCAGACATTCAAGCTACTAAGCGTATGCTAGCTAGTAAGTTTGATATGAAAGACTTAGGAGTTGCCGATGTAATTCTAGGAATTAAAATCAAAAGGACTCCTCAGGGTCTAGCTTTGTCTCAATCACATTACTTGAAAATGGTACTTGAAAAATTTAAACACTTGGAATTTAGAAGTGCAAGAACTCCAATTGATTTAAATCATCATCTTATAAAGAATAAAGGTGAAAGTACGTCTCAATTGGAGTTTGCTCGTGTGTTGGGAAGCTTAATGTACATCATGAACTGTACACAACCTGATATAGCTTGTGCAATAAGTAAACTTAGTCGATTCACAAGTAATCCCAACAAACATTACTGGGTGGCAATGAAACGAGTTATGGGATATTTGGAATATACCCAAGACTACGCTTTGCACTACAATAAATATGCTGCGGTAATCGAAGGATATAGTAATGCAAATTGGATAACCGGATCAACAGAAATAAAGTCCACAAGTGGATATGTTTTTACTGTTGGTGGAGGAGCAGTATCTTGGAAGTCTTCCAAACAAACATGCACCGCTCGCTATATAATGGAATCAGAGTTTATAGCTTTGGATAAAGCCGGTGAAGAAGCTGAATGACTTCGAAATTTCTTAGAAGACATTCCGTTCTGGC